>CM059201.1:19476688-19499362 GCA_030323885.1 Branchipolynoe longqiensis | reverse complement strand
GATGCGCGAAAAGGAAGAAGGAAGGCGGGGGTGGAAATAAAGGCGTTTATTTACGCCTCAGACAGACAGAGTATACAGAGGAATGAAAGAGAGGCTCATGAGGAGCAACAGTAAATAAGCTCATAAGGAGCAATAGTGTAAGTAAAATGACAATAAGTGAAGACATGTAAAGAGGCTCATGAGGAGCAATACAGCAGGGGGGGCTCATGAGGAGCAAATGTCAGTAGATGAGTGAGGGGGTGCCGAGGAGCCCTCCACCGCTGGAAGAGAAGAGTGTATAAGGAGGAAGATGGGTGGGTGGGTGGAGGAAAAAGTGGAGAGAGCTGGGGGGCGGCAGGAGGGCGAGTGCCTGAGGGAGGCCGGCGGGCGACCTTATAAGGGAAGGGGGACGGGCGACAGCAGGTGAGGTGTGAATGCTGCCGGCCTGGGGGAGGGCGAGAGGTGGCGAGCAGCGAGCATCGGGTGAGGCGCGAGTGCTGCGCGACACGGGGCCGGGGGGAGGTGGCGGCGCGCGGCGCCGTCGGGCGAGGTGAGAAGGAGCGCGACAGCGCGGGGCTGGGGAGGGTCTCTTCCTCTCGTCGCATCAAACGTAATGCTACGCATTACGACCAATGTAACCCTTAAGAAAAGACACTTTCATCGGAAATTCGTCGACAAAGTAATTTTATTCAATTTATGCCTTGCAAAAAGTAAAAAGAATAGAGAATCAATAGAAGAAAACAACCTATCCACCCCAACTACCCACCAGTCGCAGTCTATGTCTCAGTCCTTATATTTCTCAACCTCAAGAAATTTAGAATTTAAAATAGCATATCAAATTAAATGAAATAAAAATACTACGTATGTTATATAGTTTCTAAAAAATAATTGTAGTACTACCCCTAACGTCAAAAATGAAACTACACGTGTATTGAAGTCACACCACGTGCGTTCAAGTCACCCACGTGCGTTCAAAAATAACAGTAGTCAACTAACAATTAAATAAAGAAATATAAATGTATAGTATCATAAAACAAATAAAAAGAAAATGCTACCGAAACTCACCAAAACCCTATAATAAACTATCTATAGTCAGTACTAACCAAATCTCGGTAGTTTCTCAAGTCGTGGTCGCCATTTTGTAAACGTGCCGGCTGGTGGTGTGGGTGGTGTAAATAGGTCAAATGAAAGCACTACAGGTAAGGAAGGAAACAGGGTAAGAGTGAAAAGTAAGAGAATGAGACTCTTCAATTTATTCTTATATAGGCTTTTCAGAATCCAAGATGGCCGGTGTCACATGATTCCATTCATCAATCACAGTACAATGCAGTGGTCACATGACTAAATCCTCTAATTAGAATACAATGCAGTGGTCAATGATCATAACAATACCATGTGGGGGGAGGAGGGGGCATGTGAGGTGACTCTTCCAAAGACTGTTCTTAGCCAGACTCGGAAGTGACACTCCCTCTCAAAGACTATGCAATTATACAAATTCTATACCTAATGAACAATAGTTTACCAATTTCACACATCCCTCATATGCCTTTGGGTTTTTATATTTTAACATTTATCATTATATAGACAGTTTGTAATTTATTATAGTAACTTCACCTCGGTTCACATGTATTATATCGGACAATTTTACACTGGTTTGTAGGTATTGCAATACCTCAGGGAGTTCGACGCCCCTGCCCTGCAGAGTTGTAAACCACTGCCTTGTGGTACAGGTTCTTGACAGAACCGAAGGCTAAGGGAGCAAACCCTAAACAGAATTCTTATCCAGTATATATATATTTATATATATATATATATGTAGTATAAATATTATTTATACTACATATATGGTTGGTTGGTAATCTGATATATATACTTTGATATGTTCTAACAGCCTGGTGAGCCAAGTGCTAGCTGACAAGTAGGGCAAGTGTGCCTGGACTGCAAGCAACCAGCCAAAATAGTGGAGCACTGGTCAGTTGGCATTTTAGAAATGTACTGACATTAAGGTTGACGAGACCAAAGGTTATAAAGTGATCCCTGATTGGAAGAATGGTCAGCCCACACCCGTCTGCATGGGGTTGAAGGGGTGTGGGAAGAGACACAATTATTCCTTAATTATTCCCCGTGAATGTGGTTTATGTTACTATGTATATACAATAGGATATATAATCTATTACCTATATCTAATAGGTTATATATATGGGTTGTTTCATGGAAAATTGGGCCAATGTATTTTCCAGCATGTAATGGTCAAAACCAATTATGGAAAGAGCAGGGGAGTTATTTTCTTTATAGAAAGAATATTCTTACACATTGGAGGAATAGATGTGAAAAAATTAAGGCCTGTGATAGTAAAAAAAAAAAAGCCAATCTAATATTCCATGGTGATTAAACTGGTTCTGGACATAACTGTTGTGTCCTATGCTTGTCCTATGCTTGTTAAATTAAGAAATATGTTATCCTGGGAATTCCAGATCTTCAGTAAAAAAAAACAGTAATATAATTTTTTCTACAAAGCTTTATCGGGAAAATATGATGTTGAAGTACCATATTATTTGTGGTGTCCCCTTCTATTGTGTTATGTCCACAACTCAAAATTGGGAAGAATATAACCACCCTATGCAGATTTCTATACAGTGGATTTCTAAACTTAGTGGGATCACAACATAAAAACTAATTGGTTCATGTAGTAAATTAAAAAAATTATTATTTTGATTAATAAATCCACATTTGTTGATTAATAAGTCCACAGTTAGGGCTGTCTACTCAATTAGTTCTTGTTTTTCTGACAAAATGGTAACCTCAACTATCTTTTTCCTTCACGTTATCAGTATACATATGGACAAGAGTTGACTACTCAGTGAAAAAATTAGGAAAATACACAATATTCATTTTTGAGCCTGATGTAACCCTTTGGCCCCATTTACCATGAAACGACCAATATGGTAAATAGGTTATATATTACTATAAATATAATCTATAACATAATTCAAGGTAAATAGGGTTTATTAATATATATAAAACCTATTTAATGGGATATATGTACTGCATTCTCACGCGTTAACGCCCATGTGTAGGTTAATGCCAACCCCCAACTTGGCCAATAGTTTGTAAATGCCCACCCCTTAAACACCCATTTACGGGTAAACGCGCCCCCCCCCCCCCCCCACACTTTAGTGATTTGCTAATATAAAAACATTAACCCGCCACAATACGTATATACACCTATTTACCATGAATTTTCTGGAGACTATTTAATCAAATCATGATAAATATGAGTTTTAGCTATGTAACTAGTGCAGAGTGAAGTGGTTGACACACAACAGTGTGTGGTTTAGATTTAGTGATGCATTCCTCACCGTGGTTAGATAAAAGATTCACCCGGTACTTGTAGTACACGGGTGAATGACAACGTCTAAATACAGGCGAAAATAGCTTTAGTATGGAACATGACCTAGAAACTGTGGCTCCAGTATCAAATGGCTACCCATATAGGCACAGAGTTGGTGAAATGGGAGAGAATGCAAAAAGACAAGATGGCGGCTGCAGAACGCCGTCGATTTCACTTTTAAAATTGCATTAAACTAGATATTATATTATATTTTTCAACTCAAAGGTAGCGGGCTATCAATAAGACATATGTAAAGAATAAATGTTGCTTCTTAGATTGTGAAATTAGGCTCTCAATTCATTGACCCGTTTTTTCGACAGCTTTTACATAGTGTTGGTTTGCACCCCTACTGCAGCAGTACGGGGTGAATCTTGTATCTACACCGTGGTGTGCTAATAAGTATTGTTACACTACTACAACCGTCTTATGGACAATATAAATACAGCCTCAATAACAAAATATATATATCTATAATTGAACAACGTGAACACGAATCAATACAGTATATATTGGAATTTTTTATGACAAAATTTGTCAATTCGTACAGCTGGAGTATGATGAATACAATGCCAAGAGATGCTTAACCCTACATTCTACTCTTCCCTACTATGGGGTGAGTGGGCCGGCAGAAATTTGTGATCAGTCGCCATCCGCTACCAAGTCGAAATGGCCGAATTCTCGGGTTTGTGGGCCTTATATAGTCGCTGGCGAATAATTTGGCAGTTGACGTAGCATTATTGTTTCAAAATCTTATACGTCATGGCACCGGCTCGTATATGCTGGGCATAAGGAAGTCGCCGGGTGACATCAGAGTAATTAACATATGCAAATTAGAGTTCAGCTGCGCCCATGGATACTTGGACATGGTTCAGTAAGGATCGGCCAGATAGCGTATATGACAAGAGTGACGATTAGTGTCTGGGTTTCACGGAAGGTGGTGCCAACGGCCGATTTAGCAAATGAGATACGTATTTGCCTTGTTTAATTACCCATGTTGGAGCCAACACCGATAATTAGATCCATGTGTGTTCATCTTCATGTATGATAATTGTTGTTTGTTTAGTTAGACATCGAATAAATGATTATGCTTATAGTTATGGAATCTAATAAACATTGTGGTGTGTGTAAGATCAGTCGGAGTAAAACTAATGTAGTGGTCTGCACTGACCTCTCAGGCAAGTAACCACATAGACAGGTAGGCGTGGGTAGTGTGTTGATATCAGGGAGCCTAGGTGATGTAATGGTTAGCACACTGGCCCGGAGTGCAAAGAGATGTGGGTTCGAGTCACGCTCTAGGCACAATATTTCCCATTTTCATCACCCCCACGACACTAATAAAACAAATATAAAAATATTCCTGAGGTTTATTCGAATTTTCAAATGTTAGTAAGGAAACAATAAGTAAGCACTTTTACTTACCTCTTTCTTCATTGCTTTTTGGCCAGGACATTCTAGCAACATGTCTCCTTAAAGTTGCGTAGTCCGATGGCTTTGAGTTCTTGTAATTTTCTTAGATCAATACATTAGGTACATTGTTATAAGCCCCGTTCACACTGGCAAGTTAAAACGCTTCATCTAAATCGCCTTGCCTAGTTCGCCTCACATTCGCCGTGTGGACGCTACGCTGAAGCGATTTAGGGCTGAATCGATTCATCTAGATCGCTTCATCTATACCACCTCGCGCGGTAGTATAGATGAAGCGATTTAGCTTAAATCGGCCCAACTAGCTTGTGTGGACGGTAGCGGTTTACTTGAAGCGGATTAAGCACGTCACACTATATAATATATTTTGGTCTATGGCTAGAGGTGCACAGATATTTTGTTCATCATTTATTTTTAGGGTTTCACTGCCCAGCAGAAGTTTTGACCGTCCCAAAACAATACGATTCAGTTAATACATATCTAGGTTGAACCCACACTCTGGTGGTGACATCGACGAATCGAAACTGGCGCTGGTTAGTATGGACTTGCTCATGCGCAGATATCGATTTCCGGCTTAAACCGCCCCAAACACTGGATGTGTGGATACGACAAATGTGAGGCGAACTAGGCAAGGCGATTTAGATGAAGCGTTTTAACTCGCCAGTGTGAACGGGGCTATAATCTACATTACTTTAGTTCAAATTAACTTATTTTAAATGCCTAACTTTTTAGATATCTGAAATGTCAACATGCAATATTAATTTTGGCAAAGCTATGACCCCTCTATATGTTCTAATAAAATTGCCTGAGTGTTCCCTTCTATGCGGTGACAACTGTTTAATACGTGCACATGTATCTATGTAAAAAATATGTAGAATCAAATCTAGATACTTGTTTGGGTTTTGAAAATTTGATGTTTTCATCGGACTATGCAGCTTTAAGTGTTTGAATATAACTACTAGAATACAGGGTTTCTTTTGTGGTAAATATCTTCATTCTGCTGAATAAGTTGTTTGTCAGTGCCGTAGATCTCTGGCTCTTCTGTACATAAGCATGAGTTTCTCATTACTAATATATTATATGCATAATTTATATGTACATATGAAATAACAGATTCTGGTTTGTTTAGGGTGAATTGGTGTGCATAGTTTTTATTTTTAGATCCTTTCATTAAGTAGGAGAAATTTCAATCACGTATAATTGGTATTCCATATTCCTTGTCCGTCTCCTGTTTTGGGAGATCGGCAGATCCGAACCCATGGGTTTGTGGGTTCGCACCCTGGTCGAGTCGGAAATAGGAGAGAAGGCATATTTAGAGACTTGTATTTATTTAATGATTACTCAATATCACTTAGATCATAATGGTTATCTTAATCGTCATCATATCATAAATCAGATAATCAATCAGAAAATGTCAGTGCCGCCGTGGCATGCGAGGCTGGCTCGGATGTGGGTGACTGGCACCGTAGTCAAGGAAGGGCTGGCTTCCGTAGTGTTCATCAATCGGAGGCTGGAGTCAGGTAATGAGACTGGCCATCTTGCTGGAGCGCCATGGGGAAGACATTTAAGGCATCATAACACAAGAGTCAATTGGTGAAATCAGCACTTAAACCAAGAGGTTGATAAGTGCTGATGGAGCAGCAGTGACGGACGTCTCTTTGAAGTATGTTTTGATGGCGTCACTGGTCCATGATCCAGCCTCCCATATGTTGGGAAGCTGAACTTGTGCTGCCAGGCAGGCTTGGGAGGCCCCGTGTCTGAGGCTGGGGACGGGGCTTGTGGGAGGATGGCGAGAGATGCTAGGGAAAGGGCACGGGAAAGGACTGGGGCAGTGAGGAATGCACCGGAGGGAAGTAGGAATGTGGGAGAGTGTCTGGATGGGGCTAAGTGTGATGCGTATTTGGACCAGATGGCTAGTGGACAGCATGAGGAGCCAGGCGAGGCTGGGAGGGAGAACAGCAAAGGAGGTTGTGTTTGGAACCGGGTCTTGGTGGAATGGAAACTCAATAATAAGAGCAGGTCGGGGGAAGGAACAATGTCATAGAACATTAAGGTATGTGGGCCGAGGGCGTGTTCTGATATGGAGACTAAGTTGCTCTGTCTTACTAATGTTAGATAGCTGATCAGGGTAGCGGCTGAGAACACTGGTACTTCCGGGCTAAGTGCGGTGAGGAACTGTATCACTCATGACAAGTCTTGTGGGGGTGAGAGGAACTGCCCGTTTGACAACATGTTGGGAGTTCCTTTTAATACCTCGCTTCAATATGCGAAACTGTTCGGTCTTGAAGAGGTGTTCAGGGCCTCCGACTGAGGAGAGCCAAGCCTTAATCATGCTAAAATAATTATAAATAGATCCTGGGGCTCTAAGGCGAGATGCCAAGTGGATCAGGAGTGAGAGAATATCATAAATTGATGGGTGGAAGGGGTCAAGGTCACGGTCTTTGCAGAAGCCGAGCAAGACTGCTAGATGCAGTCGCTTATTTGGCCAGGTGCCTTCGGCTAGAGCCCTGCTGTAGCTGCCCAACAGTTGCAGGTGGTGTATTATGGAGTAGCCTGGAAGATAGAAGCATGCATATAAGCTATCTTCAGGCTACGCAATTAAATCTCGAAGCTGACAATTGCTAGAGTTGGTTTTACTGAAATTTGCTTGAGTTTATGTAAAATGATCTGTTCTCGCATAGTGGGATTAGTTGTGTGACTGTGAGGTGCCCTACTTAACGCATCTGCAAACACTAATTCTGTTCCCGGTTTATGGCTAATGGTTAGAGTGCAGTAATGTTTAGCGGCTATGAGCTAAAGCTTTCTTGCACATGCGCACAGGAAAGGGTCCCTCCCGGTGCCTGATGAGAGCACCTGCTGTGAAAAGTGATGCTTTGTTGTCGGTATTGACCACTATTGTGCAGTTATGCGCATCTTTTGGGAGCAGAGATGATAGTGCAAGGGCGAGATTGAATGCCTCTAGCTGAGTTATTGCTTTAAGCTTGTTACATACTTTGTCTGGGTTGGGCACCGAGTAGCAAGCTATCAGGGAAAAGGTGCCCGCCCCTACCAGAGTGGAGTCACATTCGATCAGGTTTAGGAGCTGCTGCTACTTTCTCGAGCACATTCACCATTGCTGCTATGTCCTTTGTCACCTGCAAGGCCTCCCTCTGAAGCTCCAGCAAAGTAGTCAAATCCGAAGGGATTTTTTAACTCACTTGAGGTGGACTTGTTGAGCGGAAAGGTGAGTGTTCTGTAGTTGTATTGTTGTGTCTCCATGCGTGTGGCGCTAATGCCCTTGCTGTCTGTCTGAGTGAGGCTAGCGTTAGCTGTGGGCATAACGGCAGGCGTCCGAACTGCTTCCTTAGCGGCATGGTGGTTTTCTTTTTTTTTCTTGAAGATTTATACTGCCTATCATGCATAAGTCTGAATAGACTTGTTTTCACCATTAGACAGTTTGTCGATAGAAAGCCTGAGTCTACACTTTTACCGACCCAAGGGATTTTTAACCTCCCACACCACATAGACATGGTATGAGAGCAACTGGCCTTTGATCACGCTGTAAGTTAACCACAGCGGTGGAAATCCAAATTGGCAGAGGTAGGGGCATGGGGAATCGAACCACCAACCTTCAGATTAGGAGGTTGACCTAGAAAAAAGTCAGACACTCTAACAACTCCGCCACAGAGAACACCACCGAATTTGTACTTTACCAGGGACAATGCCTACCTGTCTACCTGCCTACCTGTCTATGTGTTGAGAGATCAGTGCATACTACAGTAGTCATATGAGACTGTCTCAAAAGCTGCTAAGCAATATGGGACAAAACTTTGTCCATTGTAATGATCAATATACTATCTGATTATGCATCTGCTCAGGATAAACTGATTTGTTTTTTATATGGTGTTTCATAATCCAAATAGAATAAATATTGATTTGAAGCAAACGTCCTTGTGTTTTCAGTGTAACCGTTTCTGTGCTGTTTTGTGTCAATCGTTACAATGGACAAAAAAAAGGAAGAGTTATCACCTTTTAAGATAGGCTCATATATACTCATAAATCTGTGAGGGGGTTTTGTGTGGATTTAGGTCAGCGTAGTCTTCTCTTTCTTTCTGCTTAGAAATGACAGAATTACGGGTAACTTAAGATTACACCATTTTGTTTGTACATATTTAATCCAATCGCACCCAGAAACGTAGGGGGTGACTGGGAGGCATTTAAATATGTAAGCGCTTCATACTCAGGTCCCCACTAAAGCTAGTGAATCCAGAATGGTTTTATTAAGATAAACAACTCCCCATGTGTGGGAAAAGTCTTATTTGTTTCTGTATTTCACTATTGCATATAACAATTGAACGGCTGGTAAATGGAAACTTCCGCTATGGGGATTCGTATGGTTATGCTGCATTCATACGGGTCTTGTGAATATGGTGAACTTCCTACTTACTGCCGGTGAACACGACCTTGTAAACTGACAGCATTCATTTGGCAATTCGCAGTAAATAGGTTTCATACTGGGCGATAATAGAGGCATTGTCAAATCTTTCTACAGAAAAAGTGAAATATCTCTAAAACCACACCACCTAGAAACAAATCGCTTGGTACACATATAGAAAACATCTTTACCAAAAAGATTATATCAAATTTATATGGCTAGGGTTCTTGATTTCTATTAATTTTGAATAAAACTAATGTTTTGCACCGCGCGTACGGCAGACAGCGGAAACTGCGAGACCGCCATTTCTTCACGAGTGGTGAGTAAGGAGCAGGTTCCAAAATCTCCAGTTCACAGGTGGTGTTCACGAGTTGTGAAGTCACTTGAACGCAATTCACAGGTCGTGAAGTCGGAAACACCGTATTCACCAGTTCATATGAATGCAGCATTAATCCTGTCCTGCATTATGGAGGCCCAATGAGGCTTGCTGGCTGAGATAACGCTAGGTGGCGCTCGTGTACAATCAGTCCGTACTCTTTGTGTACTATGACTGTCTGCCTGACTCCATGACTGCTTGTATGCCTGCCTGTATGACTGCCTACCTGGCTGCTTGCCTGTGCGTATGTGTGCCTGTATGACTGCCTGCTTGACTGCCTGCATGCCTGTATCTATGGATGTTTGCTTGTATGACTGCATACCAACCGTTTTGTCTGCCTGCCTATGAACAACCCACCCCCCAACCACCCACCCCACCACACCACCACACCCAACCACCCCAAAACCCCCCCCACAATTTGTCGCCTGATATGTGAATGTATGTTTGTCTGTATGACTGCCTACCTGGCTGCTTGCCAGTGTGTATGTTTGCCTGTATGACTGCCTGTTTGACTGCCTGCATGCCTGTATCTATGTATGTTTGCCTGTATGGCTGCATGCATGCATGTTTGTCTGCCTGCCTATGTGACTATATGTTTGCCTGTATGACTGCCTACCTGGCTGCTTGCCAGTGTGTATGTTTGCCTGTCTAACTGCCTGCTTGACTGCCTACATACCTGTATCTATGTATGTGCCTGCATGACTGCATACATACATGTTTGTCTGCATATGTGAATGTATGTTTGCCTGTATGACTCCCTGCCTGCATGTATAATTGCCTGTCTTCCTGCTTGCCTGCATTCATGTATGTTTGTCTGCCTGTATGTATATATGTGTGCCTGTATGTATGCTTGCCTGTATGTCTGTATGTATGCCTGCCTGTCTGTTTATTTGCCTCCCTCTCTCACTCCTTTCCTGTCTGTCTATTTGTCTCCCTTCACCCACTCCTTCCCTCCTTCCCTCTCTCTCTCGCCCTCTGTTTGCAGCGCCTCACATGTTAAACCAATGACTTGTACGGACTGATAGTACACGAGCACCACCTAGCGTTATCTCGGCCGGCCGACAAGCCCTATTGTGTAAATATGTTTTGTGTTGTTGGGGTTCTATAGTAGCTGTTTGTTTTTGCATATGATATAAATAGTTTATTTGTGATAACACCCACTGACAGATTTATGATACAATTCACTTGTATAAGTATATATACAATTAAATAAATGTAACAATATTGAGGAAATCCTTATAAAGGACACAAGATCTAGTTGCATTTGCAATTAGAGATACAACAACTGCACAATATATCCCTCCAACATAACTACTTATAATCTCTAGCCTATATCCATTTCACCTATAATATACCCATTCCTTCACAGGCAGACAACATAACAAGTTATGTCGCTATCACATGACTCAGACTTCGCAAAGGTCTGGTTGGCAAAGTAGTGTAGACATGTGCTCTTTTTTCTAGAATTCAGTGGAGCGATATGTCCATTAAATTGACCCTTTTCATAATGTTCAAATTGTCCAACCTACTGAATTTCAGCTAGCAGTATTTCTTTTGTCACTGTGTGTGCCAGGCCAGTGCTTCAAAGACACTGTAAATATATAGATAAATAAAACCTAACAGAATCATAACCACAGAATGTCTATGCCTTGAACATAAAGGGGAGTAGCTCCTACTACCGCTAACGGTAATGCTGTAATAAATTTAAAGCAGTATTTTTGTTTATTACTTTGTAGCTACAAAAACCATGTCAAAAGTAAATTCCTTGTTAAATAAACATGATGGTGAATTTCAAATTACATGTCTTTACATTTCTGTAGCTGATTTGACTAGTTTCATATCCAAAACACAGCCGGAGTGGAGGAAACACAGTTTTGACAGAAAAAAAGAAGTCATAGGCCTACTGGCCAAAGGCAGGGAATGAAAATCGCCGTGATTTTTCCACTGGATGTGGACTCTAGATGTTAAATGCTTCAAACAAGATAGTGAGAAATTAATCAACAAATAGGCAAAGGAATATGTGCCACAGGACCCTACCTATAACCAAAGACAATATTACTTATTAGGAGATAATTCACTATAATTGTTGTACATTGTTTTTGATGGTACAACAGTCAGGGTGGGCTAGGGAACCTATCCACTTGTTTCAATGGTACAGCAGTCAGGCTGGGCTAGGGAACCTGTCCATTTGCCTTATTTGCCATTGGGCGGAGGCACTGCATCTGTATTTCACTGGAAAGCGCTGATTGGCGCGTCTTGTCATACGAGTTAGGCCTAGTATTAGTACTATCAACTACAGTTACCAGGGCCGCCGCATTTAAGGTACACCTTGCAGGCACCTCGGAGATATTCCAGATGTCAGGGGGACACCCAGGAATTGGCTAGGGGTGGTTTCCAAATATGGATCGAAACTACCCCTATTTTAGGGTAATTTTTTTCACATGGGTTGGTGGAACAACACCCATTTTAGGGAAATATTTTACATGGTTTTCTGGTGCAACAACCCACATTTTGGTGCAAACACTCTTCCCCCTTGAAGTATAGAGTGTTAAAGAGCATGCCCCTTTGAAATATACGTTTATATAATTTTTTTTTATAATTTTTTGGGGGGAGGGTTTCCGCGCAACCAGGAAACCCCCCTGGGTGCGCCCCTGGATGTTGTACTAGTCTGAACGACTTTAGCTGTCAGGTGCCTTGAAAATAGCTGCCCCCATGGCGTGCAGCTATTTGCAATTGAAAAGAACAGCTCGGATTGCCTGAAACGTCTGAATCCGACAGCCATTTTGGAGGAGCTTTTTGCCTCCTATCTGAAAAGCGACACGTCTCTGAGGCGGCCCATGAACGCAAATAGACCCAAAAAGACGTTGCGGAGCTGTCTTTGAGGCGCCTCCGAGGTGTACCCTGAACGCAGCCTACTTCTGCCAACCAGCCGATGCGCATGTGCGAGAAATCTATGATGTAAACGACAACAGTCAAAATGTCTATATCCACTTCACCGATCTGAAAAGGTCACTGCGCTAGGTTTTCTTTGCTTATCCTTCGCCTTTTTCTGAAACTCCCCGGCCTGCACCATTCTCCGAAAGCCACCTCCTGCCCCGCAGTGGCCCATTGGGCACTGTGGTATGAGCATGACCTGCCCGGCCATACTGGTCATAATACCAGGCTGTCGGAGGCCCGTACCTGAACAACCCCACGACGCCATTCGCGTTGCCATCGTAACCGGAAGTGCCGTTCGATAGCGCATGGCCATTCGAACCCCAATTCACCCCAATAGCAAACCCGTTGCGCGTGGGTAACTCCCAAGCCTTGCCGCTGTCATCCTCACTTTCACTCTTGCGGCAGCAGGATTTGAAGATGAGTGGGAGGCTGCGGCTTTTCTTAACTTTGCGCTGGTTCCACTGATTAATGTAAGGCGAATACACGAGTGTCGGGTACTGCGAGACTATCTCCTGCTTGCGCTTGTTCTCGCGTTCGGCCGCTGGTCGTGCGCCGGGTGTCGCCGGCGCGCCGTTTCCTTTCGGCGCATCGGCGCTTGTTGGCTCGCCGGACAGCGAGGAACCAGTGAAACCGGAAGTGCCGCCATTCGCCATGTCTCCGTTCAGAGTCGATGTTGTCTGCTCACGCTCGATTTGTACCGTCGTCCTGTTCTTTCTTCCGCTAAACGCCTTCTCGAAAAACAGGCAGATGGTGGCCAGGAAAAGTCCGATGCCGAGGATGTAGAAAGCGCCTTGGGCCTCCTTCAATGAGATGTTCGTCTGCTCGGTTGTTCGCTCCAAGCCGGTACAGCGGTGCACCGCGGCGTACCTCTGCCGCTGCCATCTTTGAATCAAGCCCGCCTCGATGATTTTTAGAATTCTGTTTGGGAACAAAGTGGAAGTGTTTTTTATTGTTTAACAAAATTTAATTTAATTTAATTGTTAAAATTTTAAATATTGTACTTACTTCTCTTCTAATGACATTTACTACACCAGGCAAGATGGCCGAATCGGTAGAGTGCAGGCCTCCCCTCCCGTGTGAGAGATCGGGAGATAAATTCCCGGTCGAGTCAAACCAATGACTACAAAATGGATACTTGTCACTTCCTAGCCTGGCGCTCTGCTTTAATAGGATAGGGCAAGGACTGGTTAGCTCAGTGTCAGGATATTGTGACTGAATGAGATATTAGGTCATGGTGCTGGTGGCCTGATTTCCCATTGGGGAAGCAATATAAATTTGTCATGAGCGCACACTGTCATAAGTCGGTACCCACCCTGATATGACCTTTGATGTTGCCAGTACATAAAACTACAACAATGACATTTACATAGCTTAGTTGAGCATATTAGTGAAGAAAACGCGACAGATATCCCATGTGAACAAAAACCTGTTGCATGATCATCCAAATTCAATATTGAATACATCATAAGAATATATGAACATGTTGACCAGCTAAGTGCTGTCATGTGACTCACACTTCTGGAAACAAAACAGAGCAGACTGGTGGTACTTTGTATAGACTGGGATCAATAGATCAATACTATAATTGAATTGATTTTCATTACATTCAAAATGGACAAGGGGTCAAATGCATTGGATCTCAACTGAATGTGTTTTTGTCACGTTGTTTCCAAAGCATTGAAAATAAATGGATAAATCAAATTCACCGAACCCTAAATATAGCCCAGCTCTAGTCTAAGTGATCTGTTACAATACAGAAACCAGTTACCGAAAAGAAATGTTTAAAAGGGTTAAATAAGCATACATTTAAAATATTTATCTAAATATGTGTGTAGCTGACTTTGTTACTGGCATAGCCAGAAAGACGCCACAACCCAATCACTACCTACTAGTACGGATTATTGGCTTCAGCCAAAGACCCTATAATACTAAGATGGCTCACTCCCTATCTCTCCCATGGTAATGTAAATTTTGCAGTGCCACCTTGTGGTGGGTTTGATCAGCCCAGCTGCTGGGTGGTGTTTCACATGTAGACACATACAATTATATTATACATGAGATAGGTAAGTATGAATACACATCAATATGAAATTGCTATGAACAAATACCCATCATCATCAGTATCATCATCAGCATCGCCATCATCACACATCTTTCACATTCATATATACATTTACACATATAATATAGCAACTGGTTAACCAAGAGAACAGCCAGCGCACCAAGTGGTGGGTTTGATCATTTTGATTACACAGTACAGGCTGAGTGAGCCGTCTTAGTATTATAGGGTCTTTGCTTCAGGCCTCCTTGTTGCTATTGCCAAAATGTGTGGGCAATGTATTATGTAAACAACAGTCAATGTGTCTATTGACATAATTCGTTAGTTGCCTAGTGAAATTATGTGCACAAATTTTAATCTGGGATGAACAAATTTAGCATTATATACAGTAAAAAACCTCTCTAAATCGACCGACCATGGGACCAACTTTAGATGATCCATTTAGAGGGGTGGTCGGTTTAGGAAGTTTTTTCTGATCATTACAATGGTATTGTATGGGGGATCCGATGAAGCATCAAATTTTCAGACCGAAAACAATTATCTAGATTTTGATTCTACCTATCGAACTTACTGGAAGTACGGGGTGAATCTTTTATCTATTGATCGTTTGACCACCTTGAATATGGGTGGCCCCTTGATTATTCTGCCATGAGAATACCTACTCCTACCCATGTTAACCACACTCGATCAGCTGATACCGACATTCACATTAGGTCATTTATTGATAAAGAATTAAAGCTGCATAGTCCGATGAAATATAAAATTGTCAAAACCAAACCAATTATCTAGGTTTGATTTTACATATCTAACTTAGATATTGATGCACTTATTAAGCATTTGGTTCTGCGTAGAAGGCAATACTGAGTCCATTTAACAGTACCGGTTACTGCAGAAGTCTATGGTGTCAGAGTTTTGGCAAGCTTGCCAAAACTAATTTTCCATGTTTACACTCAAAATATCTCAAAAGTTTACCATTTAAAATAAAAGTAACTTTGAACTAATATAAAGTAGATACCAGTGATCGATCTAATATATTTATCTCAGAAAAAATACAGAAATTCAAAACCATCGGACTATGCAACTTTAAGATTAGGAGCCTATTAGGGCGTGAATGCGGGCATCCTGAAAGGTTACTTCTCTGTGGCGGAGTGGTTAGAGTGTCTGACTTTTTTCTAGTTCAGACTCCTAATCTGAGGGTCGGCGGTTCGATTCCCCGTGCCCCCAGCTCTGCCAATTTGGATTTCCACCACTGTGTATAACTTACAGCGTCATCAAAGGCTGGTTGCTCTCATACCATGTCTATGTGGTGTGGAAGGTTAAAAATCCCTTGGGTCCGTAAAAGTGTAGGCTCTGGCTTTCTATCGACCAGCAGTGGAGTGGAGAAGACCAGTTGTCTGTGACTGGGATTTCCCCTGCTTGGGACAACTAATGTACCAACAAAAAAAGAAGAAAAATGACGACAAAAATGAGAGACAAATAAGTGTTCACACTTCCTGTCTACCATTCGCTATATCAAGGCCTCCCATTTAACTTCTCGTTGCCGACAGTCTCCACTCTCACTGATAGGCTGACTTTACTGGGCTCTTCTGCCTGGTTCTGGGGGGCGGATCTTGCCCAGGTGTACTGTCAGCTTAGAGTTTGTCCCCTCTCAGTACCCTGGCTTGGTGTCTCCCTAAATAACAACGTGTATATGGATATCGCCCCCCCTTTTGGATGTCGTACATCAGCCCTAGCCTGTGCCCGAACAACTCGAGCTGTGGTTTGGCTCTTACGTTGAGAAGGCTACTATGCTCTCTCTATGACTTTATGGGTCTCGAGCTAACCTACGAGAAAGCAACTGTGGCGTATAATAGGTTCAATGTGCTAGCAGCCCAATTAGGTTTAGAATTAGCAGCAGAGAAGTGCTCACCCTCAGTAACATCATTACTCTGGCTAGGTTTCACAATAGACGCACCCACCATGTCTGTTTTCCTCCCTGAGGAAAAGCTGGCAGAAAGAGTTAATGAGTGTGTAGCCTGGAAGACAAAGTCAAAACCGTCGAGAAAACAGCTCCAAAGCTTAGCAGAGAAGTTGCCCCACATATCAAAGTGTATTAAACCAGCGACACGCTTCACAGATAGACTGCTAGATGCGTTACAGTCAATTCCCTTTAGCGGCCAACATAGTTTCCCTCCCAAAATGCTCCAGGATCTTCTTTAGTTTGAGAAATTTGCCTCCTCGTACAATGCCCTTCAGCTCCTCCCATCTAAACCAAGAGAGCCTTTCATAATAGAGTGCAATTCTACCCTGAGAGCAGATGGAGCCTTTTCTTCCTCTCACTATTACCCGGTTCAATTCCCAAAATCAGTCACCAATCCTAAAATGTCTATTAACCAGTTAGAAGCCCTGCATCTGGTCCACGCTGTGATGGCGCTCTCCCCCAGCCAACCCCAGAACTTCATTTGAACAATCAACACTGATAATTTAGCCTCAAAATTAGTCCTATCCTCAGGCAAAGGCAGGAATCCCATCCTCTGTGCTTGTGCCCGACAGTTGTGGTTCCTCGCAGCCTCGAATAACTTTGAGCTTGAAATATTGCACAAGCCAGGGGATCAGTTAATTCTAGCTGATGCACTAAGCAGATCATTCCTAGACTCCCGACTCAAACAAAAAGCTGCATGACTATGTTCAGCCCATAAATTAATTGAAGTAGAACCTATCCTCCCCCTTGATATACTCGATCTAAAATTGTAATTCCCTTTTGCCTGAAAGATAGTATAATCTGTGCCTCTATCTTCCAGACTACACACTGAAGCAACATGAACGACTCCTCCAGCTCTTCGAATCTAGGCTAGCCCAGCGAATCTGGCAGAACAAAGTGGCGCACATTAAGAAACACACGGAGTTCTGTGCGCGACATGATGTTTCCCCTTTTTCCTCTACTGTACATGATTTGTTGTCCTTCCTGATGTTCCTCTCCTCCATCCTTAACGCACCTGGGGCAGTGATGAACTACTATAGCTCGGTTAAGCTTTGGGTCACCAGCAGTCCAGGTCCCCAGGTGCAATTTGCTGCACACAAACTAGTAGTAATGAAAAGGGCCATCTTTAAAGTCTCACACCATCATGTTGCCCCTGCCCTGCCTCTCATCACCTCTGATTTATGTAAGATTATCCTTTATCTGATCAGGCTTAAGCCTACCCCATTTGTAGCTTTGTTACGAGGATTCTTGACCTTGATGAGACAAAGCAACCTTCTCCCATGCACTCAAGGGGCCATATGCATGAAGCAGTGTTTGCGCTCCAAACCTGTGGTTAGCGGCGATCTCCGGGATAGTGGCGAAAAGTCGGTAGGCATGGACCAGTGTTATGGAAACCCCGCGAGTTAAAAGTCGGGTAAGCTAACCCCACTCTGTAGCAGGTATAAGGGTAGTGTTAGGGACCGATTAGGCGCAAATCTATTCAATGCAATCATATTTGACAGTTTTACACACGCAATAAGTGAAATTTAATCAAATTAACCGTAAAATCGAAACGTTATTAACGCTGCCGCCGCATTGGTGGCGTTATGCATATTGTCGAATCGACGAATGTAAAGTAAACAAATCGCTGCCGCCGCCGCCGCCGCCGCATCGACGTCGATATCCATACTGTCGAAATCAACAAAACATCACCGCTGCCGCCTCGGCGGCAATGTATTAGGCCCAAATCTATTCAATGCGATCATATTTGACAGATTTACATACGCAATAAGTGAAATTGAATCAAATTAACCCTAAAATTGAACCGGTATTAATTCACTGTGATTATGCATCTGATGCATAATCACCACAAAGATGCTGGTACAACATTAAGAAAAACCTACCTTAAATATTATTGTATTTGATTTATTTTATTGTTGTGACAGCATATATACATATATATACATATACACACATATACATATATTAATACACACTTTATCGATTTAAAATGATATGTATAGCCTCTCAGCTTCCCAGTTCCAAGCCTCCCTCCACCACATCCCACATATTTGAATAGAAGTAAAAAGTAATAAACAAAAGTAAAATAAATCAAATAAAAATGCCAACCACTCAGCAAATATGTTTTTATATATGGATACAATACAACCCAGTTAAACCAAGCTCGGTTAAACCAAACATTCAGTTAATCCAAACTTTTTTGGGCGGCCCGCAAAATACTACCATTTATCATATAAAAAAGTTGGTTAAACCAAAGTCGTTTAATCCAAATTATCACTTAATCCAAACAGAATTTCATGCCCCAGGCCACTTCTGGTACAGTTAAACCAAACTTGTATGTGGTTATAAGGTCACCTGAGATCCCTCCAACTTTTTTTATAGGATAAATGGTTATACTGTATATACATAAAAAACAATAATCAAAGTGTCCAGATACATTGCATATTACATGTGCAATACACTCTTACTCAAAGTCAACTTTCCTCAACTCTACTTTAACTGACTCTACTTTACCCGACTCTAATTTCCCTGACTCTACTTTACCCGGACTTGACTTTACCTGACTTGATGTTACCCGACCTGAATTTGCCCGACCTTACTTTGACGACATGACTTTGCCTGACCTGACTAAAGCCGGATCAGGTAAAGGTGGGTCGGGTAAAGTTGTGTCGGCTAAAGTCGGGTCGGCTAAAGTCGGGTGGGTTAAAGTCAGGTGTGGTGAAGTCGGGTACGGTAATGTCGGGTCCGGTAAAGTTGGGTCTGGTAAAGTCGGGTCCGGTAAAGTCGTTGGTTTGTTTGTTTGTTTACTGACCCCCCAGCACAAAAAGTAGGCATGTACTTCAATCGACACAACTTTGTCCGACTCGACTTTACCCGACACGACTTTACCCGACCTGACTTTACCCGACCTGACTTTACCCGACCTGACATTACCCAACCTAACATTACCTGACCTGACTTTACCCATCGGGTCAACTCAGGTCAGGTCAAGGTGGGTCGGTTCGGGTCAAGTCGGGCAGGTCAAGTCAGGTCGGGTGAAGTAGGTGAGGGTGAAGTCGGCTTCGGTCGGGTGAAGTTGGGTCGGGTGAAGTCAGGTCGGGTGAAGCCAGGTCGGTTAAAGTCAGGTCAGGTGAAGTCGGGTCGGGTGAACTCGGGTCGGTTCAACTTGTGTCGGTTCAAGACGGGTCGGTTCAAGTAGGGTCGGGTCAAGCAACATCAGGTCAGCTAAAGCCGGATCGGGTAAAGTCGGGTTGGGTAAATTCGGGACGGGTAAAGTTGTGTCGGCTAAAGTCGGGTCGGCTAAAGTCGGGTCTGGTAAAGTCGGGTATGGTAAAGTCGGGTCTGGTAAAGTCGGGTCCGGTAAAGTTGGGTCCGGTAAAGTTGGGTCCGGTAAAGTCGGGTCCAGTAAAGTCAGGTCTGGTAAAGTCGGGTCAGATAAAGTCATGTCAGGTTGGGCAAAGGAGAGTCGGGCAAAGGAGAGTTGGGTAAAGTAGAGTGGGGTAAAGTAGAGTCAGGTAAAGTCAGGTCAGCTAAAGTCAGGTCGGGTAATGTCAAGTATTATTGCGATTTTTATCATTATATATTTGTTATTATTATCCTCGTTATTATTATTCTTGTCATTAATATTACCGTATTATTTTAATCATTATTGGCATTATTTTTAGATTTACATATACATGTATGTATACATATAATATATATAGATCTAAATATACATATACACATACATATGTGTATACATATAAATATACCTATGTGTATATACATATGCACCTATGTGTATAGATGTCTATATATACATGCATTCAAATATACATATATGTATACATATATACATATGGAGACCTATATATGTGACTACATAATTATATATATATATGTGAATGCATACTGTATTTAGAGATGACTGCATCACATATTGTAGAGTGGTCCTCCATTTGTCAGTGGTAAGTTAACCCATGCGTAGTCTGTTTCACTCTCAGACTTATTGCAAGGGGCCTAAGCTCTGACACTTTAACACTCAGATTTTAACCAAAAACTGCCAAGGAAAGCTTTCACACCTCAGGTTGCCAATGGTTCTCTGGGCTGCACCTCCACTGACAGCTGAGCTCACTGAGTGTGAATGTGTCAGAGCTTATGCCCTTTGAATAGGCGTGAGAGTGGATTGGATTTGGTTTATAAGGGTCTGTGCCACAGTGCACTGCACCCACATATTTCTGAAGGCACACACTACACAACAGTCAACTTGTTACTTGCAAATGGATTACCATTGTGAAGGATCTGGCACAGTAATCCTTACATTTAGGAACACTGGTAAGTTATTCTTCATCTGATATTGCAATATTATTTATATATTATATATAATACATACATATGTATGTGCATATATGCATATATACATATAGCTTTAAAAGTATGTGTACATGTACATGCATAATCAAAAATAAATTAAATATAAATGGAATGTTATTTAGGGTAATGGCAGTGTTTGGTTAAAATCTGAGTGTGAAAGTGTCAGAGCTTAGGCCCCTTGCATTGTTGCAATAAGTCTGATAGTGACACAGACTACATATGGATTAACTTAGCAGTGACAAATGGAGGACCACTCTAAGATATGTGATGCAGTGATCTCTAAATACAATATGTATTTATATGCATATGTGTAGAGTCATGTATATATGTCTGCATATGTATATATAGATGTGTATGTATATATATGTATGTATATGTATAACATTTATAATAGGCATAGGGGGTTTGGGTTTCCGGGGGTGTGGGAGAGGAGATGGCAGCCTATCGGCGCCGGGAATACCGGCTTCCCGGCACCAGGGTTCCCGGCCTCCCGGTGCCGAGACTCCCGACACTAGGCCTCAATTCAAATAATATAAATATTAATCAAATGCGATAATCAACAATAAAATAAATGAAATATGGATGCAATAATATACAGGGTCAGTTTTTATTAAGAAATGCCATATTCGTGGGGATTATGCATCAGATAATTTTATGTGTATGTATATGTATGTATGTATATGTATGCATATGTATATTCATTCATTCAATTCAGACTCATGACAAGGTAGTTACATAATTTGGTCCATAGTAGGTAGATATAAAAATTGTTTATATGCGTATATGTATGTATATGAATGTATATGAAATATGTGTATATATATATGTATAGCATTTATAATAGGCATAGAGGGTTCGGGTTTGGGGTGGGAGGAGATGGCAGCCTATCGGCGCAAGGAATCCTGGCTTCCCGGCACCAGGGTTCCCGGCCTCCCGGCACCGAGACTCCCGGCACCAGGCCTCAATTCAAATAATATAAATATAAATAAAATGTGATAACCAACAATAAAATAAATAAAATATAAATGCAATAAATTGAATGTTAATGTTGCTGTAACAGCAAGAAATGCCATATTTGTGGGGATTATGCATCAGATGTATAATTACAGTGTTATTTATGAGCATAGCTTACTGACCTGTGAATAGAAATAAAAAGTGATAACCAACAATAAAATAAATCAAATACAATAATATTTAAGGTAGGTCTTTCTTAATGTTGTACCAGCAAGACAAGCCATATTTCTGGTGAGTATGCATCAGATGCATAATCACAGTGAATTATTTCTTATGCATATATATATATATATTGGTATGCAAAAAATATATCTAAATGATGTACAACAGTCCCCACAGGACCTCCCGCAGTGGCAAGTGGAAGTATATGAGTGGGCTACAGACCAGCATACACCCCCATGGTTGACTGGAGGTTGCTCTATTGTTTGGGATTAATGGCTATACCAACATAGTACTGTCATGGGCAGTTCTGTCCTGTAGACATGTGTTGTAACTACTGAACTACTATTTCCTAATATTCACTGTTAATTTACTCAATCCAGTCCCAACTAAATATCCTTTGAATATTCACGAAATTAGATATCATTTTTTCCTTTCTAGTGATGTATTCGAATATGAAAACCTCCTAAAACTCAGTGTTCTACAACCATATTTGTGAACCTGCACCATAATCTATATGAAATTCGACCTTGGAAATTGAACCGGTACTCGAATGAGGTACTTTAACCACCATAGCCCGAACGAGGTAAGCTCTCCAACATGCTGACTC
>CM059201.1:19458732-19476189 GCA_030323885.1 Branchipolynoe longqiensis | reverse complement strand
TAGATGTGGGCTAGGGAGAAGGAAGCATGTGAGGTACCAGCAATCTTAACCTACTTATTCAGGATAAAAATGACCTTTCAATACAATGGATACTATTATCTTACCGAAATGGTACGCCAACGGAATAGATGTGGTAGGGTGTGGTGGGAGGGCCCTAGCCCACATCTATCCGAGGCTTATACCTCGGTAAAACAACAGTTATCCATCATCTATACCCAGGTAAGACTCGTATAACATATAATATTTTTACTCGATGTGTGGTAAACATGCCTCAGGGTGTGCCTCGGCAGGGGGGAGACTTTACATAATTCATTTTTATCCTTTATATCAATTCTTCTCTTTATTAGTAAACTTTCTCCAGCGCATTTAAAGGGACATACCGACACTTGAGTTTTTAGTTCGTGACAGTACCACCAGGGCTGGTTCATGGATCGTTTGTTGTAATGTTTTACAAACGACTTAGCTGTCTTCCAGCCTGCCTGCGCTAGTATTCTTTTTACAGAAATACCGAGCAACCGTGCCTTGGAAACCATGGCACCTCTGGTTGAGTGGGAAGAGTATTTGCCCCATATCCACTCCAGCTCCAATTTTCTACACCTAGTAAATTGTCCTTCTGGCAAGGGTTTATTGGTCTCATGAAACTTGCTCCTCTTTATGTAGCTTTATTAAAGCTCACTAATAGTGTATTGTGCATGCACGTAAGTCCTTTGTCTTGGATATATAAGCCCGTATGGCTGACACAACACATAATTTACGATCGTGTGGGAAATAGTCTAAGTGAACCGTAGATAAAGGGTCACCTAATCTGTTCGATTTTAGCAATTGTGCTAAATCAAACGTAGCTTGTTTCTTGTCTATTTCTAATCCAGTTAAGGATAAAGCAAAAATCGTTTGTCCTCTGTGTCCCGTTACTAACAATAACAGGACCGCGACCTTAAAACCTAACTGTTTTATATCTAACCACGAGTTGTGAGGCCAAGCCTGAAACAACTTAAATACTATAGAAACATCCCAAAACCGACTATTCTTTGGTTTTGGAGGATTCCTTTGATAAATTGAACCGATTAGTAAGATAATTAAAGAGATCATGTAATGTTTTCCACTGATTTCGCCATCTCAATTTAGTAATATTAAATTTGATATATAAAAGCACATATTGCCGCATTGATCGACCACAAAGGATAGTCCTTCATCCTCTAGAGAACGAAGAAAACTAGCTATTTGTGAAATTGTTGGATTTGTTGGCTTGACTTTCATTAACAAACAATGTACACCCCATTTCTTTAAATAGGTTGTGTACATTTTGACAGTTCCTGGCCTCCAGGCATCAGATACTATCCTGTTCTCAGTAATTTTGTCTAATCCAAATTGCTGCAGCTGTTTCCTTAGAAAAGGAATGCCAATAGGGGTGTCGTTGACACGTCGCCGTGAACCACTAGCGGTCCGTGGTGCGTCAGATTCCAGAGTTTTCTTGGGAATCGTATATGTTCTTTTGCTCAAATGACCTGTCACTGGCAGCCAGGTAGTGCGTAATTCCAATAGGGCACACCAAGTATGGAACTGGTGTCCCTCCAAGCGATTTTCCTGACAACTCGGCTGATAAGGCTAAACGGTGGGAAAATATAAAAATAATTATTTTCCCAGGTAATAGCAAATGCATCTACTTTCCAAGCCTCCGGTTCAGGATGCCAAGAAACATAACAAGGTAATTTGTTATTATTTCGTGATGCAAACAAGTCAACTTTAGGTGTACCCAATTTTTCACAAATGAAGTTAAACAAAGGTGTAGAGAGAGACCATTCTAAATGGTCATGGAAATTCCTACTTTTATGGTCTGCAAGTGTATTCTGTGACCCTGGAATATGCGCTACACTCTGCCAGACTTGTTGAGCCTGTGCCCAGTTCCAAATCAGTTTAGACAACTGATTGCAAGGCTTTGATTTGGTTCCACCCATGTTACGAATGTATGCCATGGCAGTAGTATTATCAGTTAGTATTCTAACCTGTGATTTATTTATCTTTACTAAACTACGTAAGCCCAGATAAATAGCACGCAATTCGAGTGCATTAATATAGTCTGATTTTTCATCATCAAGCCATCTACCTCCTGTTGTGACCCCATCTCGATGAGCTCCCCAACCTTCTAACGAAGCATCAGTAGTAATTACTGTATTAGGTTCCGCCATGCGGATTTGATTTGGTGAACTTGCTATATGTTGCATCCACCATCCAATATCCTGTAACCCTTCTTGCGAAATAAACATCTTTCGTATAAATTCTCCGTTTAGTTCGTTGTTATAACGCTAAATTTTTATCTATTTCTAGATTTAATATGGGCCTTTCACGTTAGAAATAGCGGGTTGCATTCGTATCATTATCCCAATCAGGACTGCAACCTGTCTAATTTTAGGTTTTGGTAACTTAATAAGCTGGGTCGCTGTAGTCATAAACTTAGTTAGTTTTTGTTCTGTTATCGACACTGTAAGGGACTGTGTATCCAGAATAAACCCTAAACATTTGAGTTGTTTTGTTGGTTTAAGCACTGACTTTTGTGGATGTACATAAAACCCCAGTTTAGTGAGTAATGCACATAAATCCAAAACTGCATTCACACAATCAATTTTTGTTGATGCTATAATAAAGGAATCATCTATGTATGGAAACATTATGTGACCCTTCCGCGCCATTACTGAGAAAACAGGTTTAAGCAGTTTAGTGAATAAACGAGGGGCACAAGCTAAGCCATTCGGCATGCAGGTAAACTCATAGAGTTTGGTGTATCCCAAAAGTAAAACCTCGAAGAAAAGAAATTTGCTCTGGTTATTTGTTTCTCATTAGGGAAGCATATATTATGCATCTTGTAAAATCAATCATAAACATGCCACGCATCTGGTGTAACAGATCTTGTGCCCGTAGCTGTGCAAAGAATCAATTTAAAATGTCGATATTCCACCCTTTTATTAAGGATTGTTAAATCCAGGATCATTCGAACATCACCATTAGGCTTCGGTCTCGAGAAAATGTTTGAAATAAACTGTCCTGAACAGTGTGTCACTTTTTGTATAATTCCTTTCTCAAAGAAATTATGTACCTGTTTAGTTAGTGCGTCTCGTTCAACTGGTTGAATGTTATATGGAAAAGGTATTATACTTTGTACAGGAATTTGTGTAAAAGGAATTTGAACACCCCTAACTATTTCTATAATTTCTTGGTCACTAGTAATTTAGTGCCACTCAGAAATATGATTACTAATATTACCAGCCACAAAGTTGCTTACAGTTTGTGTGGTTTTAGAGGCGACGGGGACTTGTAAAGTCTGTGTGTGGGCCTCTACTTGGACCCGCCCCTTTGGAAGGGACAACCTCCCTTTGGCCCTCGGCCTAAGTGGCCGTGCGGTGTTGTCGGTCCAGCCTGAGGGCGTGGCTGCCGCGGCCCCTCGAAAAAGCTTTGACCCGAAGTTTGAGCCCGGTATGGTTCCCCTGGTGAAATCCGTTCTGCATCCATGTATCCACGCGTGACTGTGTGTGTAATCGAGGGGTTACCCTGTGTTTCTTCTTACCATCCATGTTTTTGCCACTCTTGGCTGCAGTTTCTACCTCTTTATAGAGGTATTGTAGTTGACCGCCAAACATTTTCGTTTTATCTAAAGGTTTCCCTTTAATCGGCTCTGGAGCGAGAAAGAGCGTAACCTCTTTCCCATCATTATCCGTAATCTTCTTTGAGCGAGCCACTTCTTTGCCAGCATCTGTGCAAACCGACTTGAAGACATTCTAATATCTTCGGTACAACAGGTAATTACCTGCCGCCGCTAACATTGCAATTCCTTTGTCCATTATTTTAGCCAAAGACGAGAACTTATTTTCTCTTTGCATTCTATTTGCCACAGGAGCAATAGCTGTTAGGGTACCAAGCACCGCCTTATGCACTGTGTGCAACACACCCTCAAATCTCTTACGGTCATCCGTCATATTGACATATCCTCGATGTCTCCATCTCTTTAATGATGGAGTTGGGATCACCTTTAATGCCTGTTAAGTCATCTCTTTTCCTAAACTTGGAGATAATTTTGCCGGTTTTGAAACGTGCGGAAAGCCATTAATGGTTCTCGGCATAAGCGATAAGTTGGTTTTAATTGCCGCCTTAGCCTTTGGCTTCTCCACTTTCTTAGCCACTTTGCCACCAATGGCAGCATAGACACCTTCATATTGTGTGTCTGAATCTGATTCCGTGGAAGTGGAATCCGTAGAAGAATCAGAAGAAGAATCTTTCCTCTTCTTCTTCTTGGACTTGGTCTTCCGCTTTTTGCGAAGTCCAGTCTTCCCACGTTCCTTGGTGAAATCGTCACCAGAAGAAATGATCTGTTTCTTCTTCTTCCTCCGTTTAGGAGAAGGAGGAGGAGGAGCCTTAAGCTCCATCGCTGAGTCTGTCTCCGAGAAATCCTCCAATGCTGACTCATCTTGGAAACTCGGCATTCGCCGTTTAAGCAACACCGGTGGTTTGAGAGGCATAATATGACTCTCCATCGCCGCAAACCGAGTCTCCCAATTTGGAGCCGCGGCCCCGTCAGGCACTATGTCCTCGACCGCCTCGGAGAGGATATGCGCCCGGGCTGTGTCGAAGGCACTGCCGACAACACGGGTGAGGAGTCGTACTCCTTGTTCTCTCAATCCACTGCGGATAACAGCCCCTCGGCTGCTGCTGCACCGCGCCTACTCCGCTTACTCCGCTTCGTGGCCATCGGGAACTGTAAACAAAAAATTGTTGGTCAGTCCCGGTATATATATATGTCACAATTTGGTTGTTTCAAACTCAACTGGACATCTAGTGGTGTTAGAGAACGTGTTTATACCGTTATAACACAGGCGTAATAAGCTAAATTTGTGCGTGGATTGTGGGTCAAGCCCAAATCTTACGCGGGGTCGGGACCAGTGTATCGTCCCGCCCATCCCTCTGTTCCGCACACTTCTCCCACCTGTGACTACTACGTCAACAAGTTGCAGAAAATGCTACGAAACTCGGAGAAACGCCTGAAAAGGTTTGTGGGGAGTCTATAAAAGAAACCCAGGAGCATCTCCAACATTACTCTCTATTAGAGTACGAGAGAATTTCCACAGGAGATGAGGCACAGCCCACATCTCCACCCATAGTCACACAGTGACACGGGTGTTGACAGAACCGCTAATGATCGGTTTGGTTCCTTCGAGAAGGAATCTAGAGCGTTCTATCCTTGGTTTTTTATAACCAAATAAACTCATCCAAAACGTACCAAAGAAAGTTCTAAACTTTCCATAATGATGCTCTAATGCATCATAATTAAGCTAACCACAGTTTTTATTATACTTACTGCGTATTTGCTTGTATGTAGACTAATTTTGCGGTTTTAGCAAAACACAAACGGACCAACGTTATCCTAAGTCGGTGAGTTTGTGTATATAGACTAAGTGCTTGCTGGTACCGGACGTGCTTCCTTCTTATATTTTTTTTTTTTTTTTTTTTTTTTTTTTTTTTTATATATATATATATATATATATATATATAAGACACAGCGTTCCCTTCTATGTGGCAACAAATGCTTAATAAATGCATATGTATCTAAGTTGGATACGTAGGATGAAATATAGATAAATGTTTTGGTTTTGAAAAGGTGGTGCTTTTATTGGACTATGCAGCTTTAATTAAGCACAGTGGCCAGCTTCTACCTAGTATACCTCCCAAGTGCTACTTGGGTCATCCCCCTCCACAACAATCACGGAATGCCAGCCGTCACCACAAGTGGCAAGGGTTAGGTAAACAACCTGCTTCAAAACGAGCCCAGGAACCAACCACCCACCCACCCCTATTCGCTTTGTGCTTTTTCACCGGGCGTGGTGGCCGAATCGGCAGAGCGCGGGCGTCGTGTCCGGAAGATCGGTAGTTTGGTTTCCGGTCGAGTCAAACCAATGACATAAAACTGATACTTGTCGCTTACTAGCCTGGCACTCGGCATTAAATTAATAGGCTAGGGCAAGGACTGGTTAGCTCAGTGTCAGGATAATGTGACTGAGTGTGACTTTGGGTCATGGTGTCAATGGCCTGATTTCCCAGCGGGGCAATACTATAAAGTCACCCTGAGTGCAAACTGTCACAAGTTGGTACCCGTCCTGATATCACCTTAGATGTTACCAGGACGTAAAACTCCAACCACCAACCAGCCCTTTGTGCTTTGCACGTCCTTTGTGGCCCGGACCGGCCATTTTGACATATTTAATTTTGCTACCGCACATTAAATTGTCGTTCAAGTCAGCAATGAGCCTCGCTTTGATCAAGACTTAAGTGTAAAGTTCGCATCATGCTAAATGGGGTTCAAAATCATCCGTGGTTTGCTGTTATCAAATCATTGCTGTTTGCATTTATTGAAACTTTCTTGAATATTATATATATTATTTATTATATAACATATATATAATAATATATTATATATAATAATATATTAAATATAATAATATATTAAATATAATAATATATTAAATATAATAATATATTAAATATAATAATATATTATATATAATATACATATATATAATTATCCTTCCCACTTTTTTTCTTCTCTGGTAACTCCGGTGTAAAGATTTCAAATTCCCCCCATATTCAAGTTCCCCCCGGGGAACTTGAAAACGTTTTCAAATTCCTCCAGGGGGAATTTGAAAACGTTTTCAAATTCCCTCCCTCGTTTTAACTTTCCCTCCCCCCCATTTTTGGGGAATTTTCTTTATTTTTGTTATTTTTTGTTATTGTTCATGACAAATATTATAATATACAGAGAATAGCATAATGGAAATTATTACTAGTACAATAAAACATATTTAACCACAAATGACACAAAAAGTCTCCAAGATGGTTAAAAAAAATATATTATAGGTCTGAAATTTAAAACGTTTTTTAAAGTTTTTTAAACAATTTTAAATTCCCGGAGGGGGAAATTTGAAAATAGGGGGAGGAATCTGAAAGCTGTTTTTAAGTTACCCCCCCCCCAGGAATCTGAAAACGTTTTCAGATTCCCGGGGGGGAACTTGGGAAGGGGGGAAGTTGAAATCGTTACACCGGGGTACACAGATTTGTCATCTTAATTTTAGCAAGCACATCAAAACTCTACACCATAGGCAAAGGCTTCTACAGTAACGCACTAACGGGTTCTATTAAATTAACTCAATAATCCCTTCTATGTGGCAATATCTAAATTAGATATATAGAATTAAATCTAGACAATTGTTTTGGTTTTGAAAATGTAATGCTTCATCAGACTATGGAGCATTAGGCTGTGTATCCATAGACTGTTCCCTTGTTGCGCTTGTGACCTTGTGGCATGCCACACAGACAATGAACATGTTCATTCTCTATGTTTCCAGTCTCAAGGCACGCAGAACAAGGAAACGCACAAGGGAACAACAGCCTATGGATACACGGCCGAAGCAAAACAACAGATTCATTGTCTGTGTGGCGCGTCACAAGTGAACACGGAACAAGGGAACAGTCTACACGGCCTTAGTGTGGTTTATACGAAAAATAAAAAAGCGACAATCCAAACTTGGGGTGTTGCTTATAGCGGAGGTTCTACGGTTAAGCCTTGCCCCAGGTAACACATGTATGTATGTCGCCATCCGGACCATTCTGAACGTGCATTTGTTGATGTGAGCAAGGTCCACAAACAACCATTGCGGCTTGATAGTTAATGATACATTTAACCCAGGAGTCCGCCCAGCGATTGAAGGTGCACAATGCAATGAAAGCATCATATTTTCAAAACCAAAAACATCCATCTAAATTAGACCGAAGCTATGCAACATAGATCTATACTAGTGAAGTTATTCATAATTTCTTTGGGGTTCTGAACCACGTGAACGCTAAAACTCACCAGCTTTGACGGCTTGCGACATGACCTAATTAACACAGTAATATTGGTGTTTTCGCGTTGGCCTCGACTGGTGTGCACACAGAATTAGTTTAGCACATTTGCACTTCAAAATGTCTCCCAAGTTAGCCAATTATCATAAGCAGTAATTCAAACTAAAACAGGTTATAGTTGTTAACCTAATATACCTATCTCAAAAAGAGAAAAAGCAATGGATTATGCAACTTTAAGCCAAGTCTGCACTCTACTCCGAATGGATAAGGGCAGATCAGATGGCTGACTAGATAAAAGATTCACCCCCGTACTTACGGTACAGGGGTGAATACCAACCCTATATACAAGCTGGCGAAAACTGCTTTCGTATGGAACAGGAAGTAGAAACACTGGCTCCAGTATCAAATGGCTACCCATATAGGCACAGAGTTGGTGAAATGGGAGAGAATGCAAAAAAACAAGATGGTTGCACTAGAACACCGTCGATTTCACTTTTTAAAGTCTATTAAACTATATGTTTTATTATATTTTTCAACTCAAAAGTCACGGGTAAATATGAAAATATATATAAGGAATATATTTTACTTCTTAAATTACAAATTTATTTCCTCAATTAATTTCCCCAGCATGTCACAATTCTTCGCCAGTTTTTCTAATGAGTTGATTTTCACCCCTATACTGTATGTATGGGGTGAATCTTTTATCTAATGGCTGACATGTTCTCCTCTCCCTCCCATCTCCGCTCTCATCCTCTATGTATGTAACAATTTACTTGCCTCTTTAGCCGTGTTCACACGGGGAATGTAAATCGATTCGTAGAAAGCGACTTGCCTAGTTCGACGCACATTCCCCGTGTGAACGGGTGTCCGAGTCGAATTAGGGCTGAATCGATTCCTGTGATGCGGATAATGTAAACCACCTCACGAGGTAGTCTACGTGAGGCGATTTCTGTGAATCAATTTATTTTGCCCGTGTGGACGCACTGAGGCGGATTAAGCACCCCACAGGCATGCGCAGTCGAGACCTTAGTTTGTTGACTTTCCGGTCGATCAAAAGTGCATATTATATAATTTAATTAATGAAACCGCTATCTATGCATAGATATTTTTTTCATCATTTATTTTTATGGTTTCACTGCCCAGCAGAAGTTTTGACCATTCCAAACCAATACGATTCAGTCCTTACATATCTAGGTCGAACCCACACTCTCTGGTGTCGGCGTCGTCGAACCCAAAATGGTGCTGGTTCATCTGGACTTGCTCATGCGCAGATTTCGATTTCCAGGGCAAGTACTGCCCGTGTGAACGGATGCCTAATTCGCTTCACCTGATTCGATTTGCCTGATTCGCCTCACATTTTGCCCGTGTGAACACGGCTATTGGCCAGGTATCTTCTCAGAAATATATCAAAATAAACTCACAAACTACTAGTTTGTTCAGGAATCGTCTGACACATCCACACATATATAAAAATAAACTCTCAAACTACCGCTTTTTTCGGGACTCTTTTGATTCATCTATATTAGTATATGAAGTCATAAACTGGTGGTTTGTTCCGATTTGTCTTCTGACATAGGTAGGCATGAAGAAATAAGTTTATAAATAGCCAGTTTTCCTAGACTTGTCTTCAACTGACAGATGGTCTACGGCAGTCAGCCGTTGATCAGCTTCTAGATTACAACAATAGCACTTCAGCTTAGTGTTACAATGGGAGTCGGCCGTGGACATGTCCAGCCCCAATGCATGTGTGTACATGCACCACCAACAAAACTCACACATATCCGGGATAAAGAAATAAAGAGCATGATCAACAAAAGCACATGACATGCATAATGTAGAATCAACATCAGTGCCATGTGCTGAATATAGACAAGAAACCAATCAGAACACTGCATTTTGGTCATGTGACCCAGCTACAAATGAACCAGATCGGTCTGCCCTCACAGACAAATTAAAACATTTAGAAAAGTGTACCATATAACATCAAGGCACTTTGCACGCAAAGAGACATACTTAACGATCCGATTATGATGATTTTATAAGGAGGGCACTTGCCGATTGGCTAGGCTAATCACTGAAAGTTGAACTTACTTTAGAGGGCTGGGTGGGGTGTATGAAGAATTTTAGCTTTAGTGCGCTGGAAATTAGTATGGGGAGCACAATGTTGCAGTTACGACAATATATCAAACAAGCCCCCTGAAAGCTAGAATTTGATTGAATCTGATGTAGGACCCGACTGGGATCAGGCTGGAAGTAGAAGGTAATGCGGCTGTCACACCTCGCCGGATTGAGCAACGGACAGAATTGTCTAGTCCGGTGGTGATAAGTATCAAAATGTATTAAAATGTGTCAAAATGTTGCGCTATCGAGTCAATGGCCGCTGGACGAACGGCCAATGATGGTAAGCAAACTAAAAAGACTCAAACCAGACAAGAAACGTAGACTTCAATATGGTGGCATCCGTTCCAAGTTTTGTGTATGTTCAAAACTTGTACAGACACAAACCATACTATCAATGGACTTTGTTCGGTTATCCGTTTCCTCCAATCCGGTGATGTGTGACAGCCGCTTAATAGAAGTCGCTCATAACCGGAAGTGGCTCACCTGAGACGCTGAGAACCAGGCGGTCCTTCCTGCGAATCCTCATGGTGAAGCTACAGTGCTGCCGCCTGGTGGTGGAGGCGGCGCTGAACGCGTCTCTCCACTGTTATAGATCCCTACTTCTTTCTACACACCTATAAGTGTTATTTTTACTTCACATAATATCATTCCGTTTCTAGATATCCATGCAAATGTGGGCAGCATGTCGGATGAGCAATGACTGTCTTGTTCAGTATCTTATCAGCGCTACCTGTGCCTATATCAGCTGTGAAGTGTCTCCAGTGTGTTGTTATGTTCCATGCAGCAGCGTGAGCAGTGCAGTGTAGTGTAGTGCAGTGTATCATCACTGAACGTTCAATCCATTCACCCCCGGCTTCAAGTTCAAGGTGTACATAAACTAAGACCGCACACTCCAATGTCAGGCGGCTACTACTAGTTGCCTGTGTGGCCGTAATGTTCCATACTCCATGCTCCAACGCCGACGTGTCTGCTATATATAGCACAGTAAGCGGTCTGAGGGTGTGTGGGTGGGTGTGGTCTGTGACCATGGTACACAATGCAGCCAATCACCCAGTCGACAGAAGGGTGGCGAGACGGGGTAGGGCGGGTGTGGCTGTATTAAGTAGGGGTATGGATTAGAGATTAGAGGTGCCGGTGTGTCGGGGTCCTTGCCCTGCTGCTTCGTGGCAGACCATAATGTAGAGCTCAGGAAGGCATGGCAGTAGCCAGGTTTGTGGGTGTTATTAGATGACTAACCACCCGGTGCGGGTTACATTACAAAGGAAACTGAACAGCTGGTTCCAAAGGCAAGTGAGCAGAACCCTCACATTACAAACACACCCGGCACTCTCCAAGCACAGTATTAACTAACCACCCAATGCGGGGTACATTACAAAGGAAACTGCATAGCTGGTTCCAAAGGCAAGTGAGCAGAACCCTCACATTACAAACACACCCGGCACTCTCCAAGCACAGTATTAACTAACCACCCGGTGCGGGTTGCATCACAAAGTAAACTGCACACCTGGCTTCAAAGGCAAGTGAGCAGAACCTTCACATTACACACACACCCGTCACTCTCCAAGCACAGTATTAACTAACCACCCGGTTCCAAACGCAAGTGCGCATAACCCTCACATTACAAACACACCCGTCACTCTCCAAGCACAGTGCTAACTAACCACCCGGTGCAGGGCCGCGTTCAGGCTCCGTCTCGGAGGCGCCCGTGACGTCAGGCTAGTCTGAACAACAACAGCCAGTTGGTCGCCTCGAAAATGGCCGCCCCCATAGGAGGCGGCCATTTGCATCGAAATGCTGTGCTCTGATTGGATGAAACCACTGCATGCGGCGGCCATTTTCGAGGAGCTGTTTGTCTCCAACCTGAAAAGGGAGGCGTCGCCGAGACGGACCCTGAACGGAAATAGGCCAAAAAGCATCGCCGAGACGCCTCCGAGACGGACCCTGAACGCGGCCCTGGTTACATTACAACGGAAACTGCACACCCGGTTCCAAGGGCAAGTGAGCAGAACCGTCACATTACAAACACACCCGTCACTTTCCAATCACAGTGTTAAGGGCAGGCTCACGATACTCCAAACAGGCCATCACACACACCGTCACTCTCCAAACAGTGTTATAGGCAGGCTCCTGATATTCCAAACACATCGACATAGGCCCATAGTTCTCTAAACACACCAAATATACTGTAAATGTGACTGTCTAACTCTAAACTGTCTCCCGATACTCAAAACATACCATCACAGACAGGCGCCTGGTACTCCAAACAAAATCACACACACCAAACACAATGTAAAGGCCCTGTCACATTACGGCGTATGGCGGGAGCGTATTGAAAACCTACGTAGGTCCTGCGCGTGCCGGCCTATGATGACATTTTGTGACCTTTCGGGTGGTTTTGAGCGTATGTGGAACCTACGAGGAGCGTATGTGAGCGTATGGGAGCGTGCTGTGACATTTTTTGACAGTATGGGCCATACGCCCTCATAGGTCGATTTTTTTTTAGCATGCACAAACAAATTTGGACGGACGGATTTATGAAAGCGTATGGCGGCGTATGCCTCATACGCTTCACATACGCCGCCATCTGGCGGCGTATGAGTAGTGTATGAGTAGCGTATACGGCATATGCCGACGTATATGACGTAACGCGCTTACGCCGCCATACGCTCCCGCAAAAAACCCTAATGTGACAGCCCCTTAACAGACAGGCAATGAACACTCCAAACGCACCACCACAGAAGGGTATGAACACTCCAAACACACCGTCTCAGACATGGTACAAACACACTAAACACACAGGCTATGAACACTCCAAACATACCATCACAGACAGGCTACGAACACACTAAACACACTGTCACAGACAGGCTATGAACACTCCAAATACACCATCACAGACATGCTATAACGTATAAACACTCCAAACACACTGTCACATACAGGTTATGCACACACTAAACACACAGAGGCTATAAACACACTAAACACACCGTGACAGGCAGACTACGAACACACTAAACACACCATCATAGGCAGGATATGAACACTCCAAATACACCATCATAGGCAGGCTATGAACACTCCTAATACACCACCACAGACAGGCTATAAACACTCGAAACACACTGTCACAGGTAGACTACAAACACACCGTCACAGGCAGACTACAAACACACTAAACATACCATCACAGACATGCTAAGGAAACACCAAACACACCATCAACTCCTTCCTGCAGACACTCCAAACACACCGCTACGGCAGGCTACCGACACTTAAAACATACAAACACACAGAAGCAGGCTGCCGACGGTGACAAAAACACTGTCCCACGTGAAGAATGGGATGGGTGGAATGACTACAATAAGAAGACAGGTGGTAGATCAGGACGCACAAACACACACACACACACACATAACTAACTGGCTCAAGGCAACGGTGAGAAGTTGAGTCAGGGAAAAGAACGCTAGAGCCTCCTCCCTCCGCCACCAACAGCCAGGTAGCCATAATTATCACTACAGTCACATCACTGGGAGGCCCCACTGTCTAACACCTATCCGCCACACCCTAATGGCCCCCCCCCCCGCCCCAGGGCGCACAAATGTAGCCGCGGTAAAACCTTACTGTGTATATATGTATGTATGTATGTATGTATGTATGTATGTATGTATGTATGTATCTAGGTATTTGTGTATGAATGTATGTATCTATGTATGTATCTATGTATATGTATGTATGTATATGTATGTATGTATGTATGTATGTATGTATGTATGTAGTAAGTAGGCATAGTGCATGGCTTTATTTCTCTGCCACAGCCTCATAGATCTCTGTTATTAAGTTGATCATTATTATCTCCATTTCTTTAGCTTCATGCATACATGTCCATGCCAAAATGTTAGGCCTCGGCAGTAATAGGTTCTGTTCAACTGATTTATTATTCCCTTCTGTGGAGCTACACATGCTTAATAAATACACTTGTATCTAAGACTAAGTTGGATATGTAGGATACAATCTAGATGTAAGTGTTACGGTTTTAAAAAAGTGTATGTTTTCATCACAGTATGTAGCTCTAAATATGTGTATGTGTTCCCCCAGTATGTGCGTGTTATTTCAGTATTTGTATGTATGTACAAGTATGTATACATGTACATGTATACACATGTATGTACATGTATGTACATATGTATGTATGTATGTATGTATGTATGTATGTATGTATGTATGTATGTATGTATGTATGTATGTATGTATGTATGTATGTATGTATGTATGTACTCACATGTGTCATGTATTAAAGCTAGTCCAATGGAAGCGTAACCTTTTTCGACAACAAAACGCTTGTCTATATTTGATCCTGCATATCCCACTCAGACAGTGGTAGATTCACTAAACATTCAATTCATTTCTGTTTGTTGTTGCTTCTGCACCAGACTGCGATGCTTGAAAACGGGCAAACAAAGCCGATGTCCAGCATTTCGGCGTGGAATTAATTTGGCACTTTTTCAATTCAAATATCTCCAAAGTTAACTCTTTAAATCAAAAATTCCTTGAAACCAAAGAAATGCATAATATAACCATCAACCTAAGATAGTAAAACCTCTCTAAATCGACCATCCATGTTACCGACTTTGAATGTTCCATTTAGGGAGGTGGTCAGTTTAGGGAGTTTATTAATCGTTACAATGGTATTGTATGGGCGATCAATTGGCACCCAAATAAGGCGATCGATATAGGAGAGTGGTCGATCTGTTGAAGTGGTCGGTTAGAGAAGTTTTACTGTAATGGTATCTAATGGTGCTGTCACATTACGATTGACATGTGATTTTTTGGCAGAATTTCGGGATACGCCAGGAAGCATTACGCACATGTCAGTATTCGTTGATGGACGGCGACGGTCGGCAGCGTGTGTCAGGGAATCGGCGAAGTTTTGTGCTTGCACAAAACTTTCGACATGCGACAATGCGCGGGTGCTAACATTATGGCGACGTTAGGGGCACGTCGAGATACGTTAAACACGCTGGAATAACTTTGTGCAAACGCTAGGCACATGCTGCGCATGTGTGAGGCTCGTTGCGCGAAACTGTTGCTTTGTTTGTTTGTTGTTTTACATCCTAGTAACATCTAAGGTCATATCAGGACGTGAGCCAAACTTTTTTCTTTTTTTTTCTCACAACATCAGCCGCATGCTACCAATACGTTGTGCTGACGCCGAAAAGTTTGACGTGCCTCGACAATTAAAAGTGATTTTGCGCGTTGGTGGCGCGCTGGCGAGAAGCGTCGTAATGTGACAGGCCTATAAAGAAATATAGCAGAACGTCGAAACCTTAATGTGGTGAGCCTACATGTGCCATCTACACTTTGTGTTCTAGATATCAAGTTATCTTCTTTTATGACACACTTTCAATCGTCGAGACACTTCAAACTTTTTGGCGTCAGCGCAACGTAGTGGTAGCACGCGGCCGACGTTGTGGTAAGGTATATCGACGCGTGAGAAAAAAAACAAAAAAAGGTGGGCGCAGCGTGTTTCAACGTGTTTCGTTGAAACACGCACACGACCCACGCTGCGCCCAATCGCGTGGGTCGTGTTTCTAGCATTCGCATAACGTTATTCCAGCACGTGTAACATATCTCGACGTGCCCCTAACATCACCATAACGTTGGCACCCGCACATTGTCGCACGTCGAAAGTTTTGCGCAAGCACAAAACTTCGCCGACCCCTGACGCGCGCCGCCGACCGTCGCCGTAGATCAATGTATACCAACGCGCGCCTAATGCTTCCTGACATATCCCGACGTAGCGCCAAAAAATCACATACGTCGACGCGTGTTGGCGAGAAGCGTCGTAATGTGACAGCACCATTACATAATATGGAATCTTAGCTTTAGTGTGATAATGACAATTAGGTCAGGTGGCTGAAGTGAGCCCTCTTAATTTCACAACAGATTAGACGTTATCTCTATATCTATTTCCAAGGCGTACTCCCTGCACTGTTTATTGTCTGTAGAGCCCGGTAGCTATACACTGTGTACAGTCTAAAGCTAAGATTCCATATACACGGCATGCGAATGTGGCATAAATACCCATGTGATTTTCGGTCTTTCTTGCTACAATTTTGTGAAGGAAAGTCAAAGTTTCTGTTTGCTCTATGGCAAATAGAGCCCATTCGCACCGATCGATACATGGAGCGATCCACTTTCTGCATTCGCATTCACATTCGGACATATCGAAGCACCACTGTGGGTTAACATGCTTTTCCATTTGTTGCCGCATTCACCGCAAATATGGAATGTTAGCTTAAAGTTGCATAGTCCGATGAAAATATAAACTTTTCAAAACCAAAACACTTATCTAGATTTGATTCTAAATATTCAACTTAGACACTGGTGCACTTATTAAGCATTTGTTGCTGCATAGAAGGGCATAACAAGTCAATTAATAGAACCCGTTACCTCTGAAGTATATGATGTCAGAGTTTTGGTGTGCGTACCAACATTATTTTGGAATGTTTTGATGTCAAATATCTCCAAACTTAGCCATTTAAAATTAATGTTACTTCAAATTAAAGTAAAGTAGATTATAACGATTAGTATAATATATTTATCTCAGAAAATAGCAGAAACTCAAAAGCATCGGACTATGCAACTTTAAGATCCCTCCTTTCTACAAAGCCAACGGGACGGCCGAATGAGTTGATCGTCTGTCCTCCTGTTACGGGAGATTCTGTTCGAACCCTGGTCGAGTCAAACCAATGACGTAAAAATTTATACTTGTTGCTTCCTTATACAGGCGCTCGGCATTATTAGGATAGGGCAAGGACGGGTTGCCTCAGTGTCAGGATAATGTGACTGAGTGGGATATCAGGTCATGGTACTGGCAACCTGGTCTCCAAGTTGCCATGAATGCACACTGTCACAAGTCGGTACCGGTCCTGAAATGACCTTAGATGCTGCCAGGATGTGAAACTCCAACAACCAACCAACCAACAAAGCCAAACGTTGCTAATCAATTCAACATGAACAGGACCACCCGTGGAGGCGTGCATCCACTGCATCAGTGATTGGAGTTTTATGTCCTAGCGATACATGAGGTCATCAAATCAGAACGGGAATCGACCTGTGATAATACCTATCGCTGTGTTGCACCACCGAGATACAGAGAAACAGAGTTGGTACCATGGTAGTGTAGTAGTCCGAACATGAGCTCTACTATCACGCGGTAGCAGCGGAGACTACGACGCCATCAGCGCAGTACCACTACACTGCGCTAGATGGCGGCACGGGTCACCACCAGTCAGACCCTAGCCGGGCTGACCTCTACTGTGTGTGGTTGACCCACCCCCCCACACACACCTATAGAGTCGATGTGGGATCTGGCGAGTCAGGGGGCGGGTCAGACAACTACTGACACCGCGGAGAGCAGGGGTTCCAATAAACCAGGTGAAGCGTACACTG
>CM059201.1:19210086-19458233 GCA_030323885.1 Branchipolynoe longqiensis | reverse complement strand
ATATATATATACATACATATTATATATAAATATATATATATATATATATATATATATATATATGTATGTATGTGTGTGTGTATGTGTGTGCTTGGGGTACGACACAAGTCAGATAATTACTTTGCTGTTAATTCTCTCATCAGACAGCGTATCATAGGATGGTGCTCGAACTCGTAGCCCTATCCTTAATTGTATATGTCTGTGTGGAGAGGAGGATGAGGGGAGTTGAGAGAAGGGAGAGAAGGGGAGAGGAGGCGAGAGGAGGGTAGGGGAACGGACGAGAGAGGAGGGAGAGGAAGGAAGAGAATGGGAGAGGAGGCGAGAGGAGGGTAGGGGACGAAGGGCAGAGGAGGGTAGGAGAACGGAGGGGAGAGGAGGGGGAGCAGAGGGACAGGAGGGGAGAGGAGGAGAGAGGAAGGGAGAGAATGGGGAGAGGAGGGGAGGTAAACGGAGGGGAGAGGAGGGAGAGAGACTTGGAGCAGAGGGGAGAGGAAGGAGAGGAAGGGAGGAAATAGGAGAGGAGGCGAGAGGATGGGAGAGGAACGGAGGGAGAGCAGGGGAGAGGAGGGGGCCAGAGGGGAGTGGAAGGAGAACATGGGAGAGGAGGCGGAGAGGAGGGGAGCGGGAGGTGAGCGGAGGGGAGAGGAGGGGAGAGGAGGGGGGCCAGAGGGGAGAGGAAGAACAATGGAGAGGAGGCGAGAGGAGGGTAGGGAAACGGACGGGAGAGGAGGGGAGAGGAAGGGGGCCAGAGTGGAGAAGAGGAAGGGAGAACATGGGAGAGGAGGCGAGAGGAGGGTAGGGGAACGAAGGGGAGAGGAGGAGAGAGGAGGATGAGCAGAGGGGATAGGAAGGGAGACAATGTGAGGAGGCCAGAGGAGGGGAGGGGAACGGAGGGGAGAGGAGGGGAGAGGAGGTGGGGGCCGGAGGTGGGGAAGGTCTACTAAAATGGGCCTACTACACCTGAGCCGTTGAGTACTGATCGTTGCAAGGTGCACAAACAAGGCGCTAAAATGGTCTTGCCAGGCCCTCAGCAGGGCACTTTGAGATTGTACCCAGAAGGCCCTTATAAATAGACAATTTGAGAACGAGGCGATGTCGAGGGCAGCTCATGGGCGGTGCTCCCCGGTGAGGGGTTGTTTTAGGGGTGGATGAGGAGAGTGAGGCGGTGAGGAGCGAAGGGGGAAGGGCGAGGGATTGTATTAGGTTCACGTGGGAGGGGGTAAGGAATGATTATCTTAGGGGTAGATGAGTAGGATGAGTGGGGCGAGGCTGGAGGATGTGAGGCGAGAGGGATTGTATTAGGGGTGGATGAGTAGGATGAGTGGGGCGAGGCTGGAGGAGGTTTGTTTGTTGTTGTTTTACGTCTAAGGTCATATCAGGAGGAGGTGAGGGGAGAGGGATTGTATTAGGGTGGATACGTGGGATGGGGAGGGTGAGGAGGGTGAGGAGGGAGGGAGGGTTGAGGAGGGGAGGGATTGCTTTAAAGGTGGGTGATGAGATGACTGGAGTGAGGAGGGAGTGAATCAGGTGGGGGTAATTGTTTTAGGGGTGGGTGAGTGGGGTGAAGGGGGATGAGGAGGGAAGGCGAGGGCGAGGGATTGTATTATGGTTGGGTTAGTTGGGTTAGTGGGGTGAATGGGGGTGAGGAGGGAGGGCGAGGGCGAGGGATTGTATTATGGTTGGGTTAGTGGGGTGAAGGGGGGTGAGGAGGGAGGGCGAGGGCGAGGGATTGCATTAGGGGTGGGTGAGTGGTGTAATGTATTAGAGACGTGTACACAATAAGATCTACTTCATGACTGCCTTTATTAGCGTTCCTGATTCTCCACTATAACTCTCCCCCGGTCATGTGACTGCTGACGTGCCCGGGCCCATTCGTAAAGTATAACATCTTACATCTCCTTTTTTATCACAACGAAGAAACAAACTTACACCTAACATTCTCAATTGGTTGCGCCTCCTCTCTCTCAATTTAATATTTTTTTTTTTTTAACTTAACGACTAAACAAGACAAGTTTCATTTCAGTTAATCTTATATCTACCATTTTCAATCTGTCAAAACAGTTTTGCATGTTGTTCTGATACCTCTCTCATGTTACTGCAGTATATCTATCGACCGGTTTACTGGGTCGACCACATTGTGTTATTTAATGCATTGTAATATTTTCATTTGGCTTGCCCGAGCGTTTTGACGACCGTCCGTGTGCTGTGTTGTTGCTTATGTAGTACCTTCTGGGGTAAGAATGGGAATGGTTGAGGACTGTCCCCTTTGCCCATCTTTGATTTTGATCTTTCTACCTCACTGTATCCCCTTTTTTAAATTTCTCGTGTGTGGTAGTGCCCCGCTTGTTAAAATGTCTCTTTTGATCGCTCTGCCGTTTGGTCATTTTTTCGTCTGTACGTGTGGCTGCAACTTATATGTGTGTCCTCACTGACTGTTTCATCCCATTGCGCCCCGTAGTGTAAGTGATGTGTCTGGCTGTAGAAACCCCATGCATGCGAGGAGGCGTCTGTGTAGACACACACGTCAACTGGTGTTGTTTTGTATTCTCTCCTGGCCAGTAGTAGGTTCTCTATCCAATATTTAATGGCTTCCCTCACCCTCTGTGTGAGTGTGCATTTCTTGTCGTAATTCCCGTTACTGTCCCTTAAGTTCCAGTTGAGGGCCCTTACCATTGATTTTGTCTTTATCCTGGCCCATTTGTTGCCCTGGTCAGTGGCCACTAGCCTACCGATCAAAGCTGCGAAAGTTTTAATTTTCAGGTTTTCTTCGTGTAGTACCTGTCTGGCAAATTCTAACAATTCGACATCAGTAATTGCACGGGAAAAGCATCTAATCCCTCTATGTGTGAATTTCGATAGTTTAGCAGTGATATATTTATATCCCCATTTTTATAAATCGATTTTTTCATTAACTGTTTTACCGTCTGTTCGAATCGCTCAGACTGCCCGTTGCTTTTGGCATACATCGAGCTACTGTATATGGGTTTGAACCCATACTCTGAGGCGAATTTTCTGTACTCTGCGCTACTAAATTGTGGACCATTATCCGATGCTACACTTTCCGGAATACCGTATCTCCCAAACACTTTTTTTTAATTCTGCAATTGTCTTACCGGTCGTAATGGAACTCATTTTGACTATTTCTGGGAACTTACTGTAATAGTCGACTATTAATAAAAGATTTTGGTTTTGTACATGAAAGAATGTTATGCCTACTTTCTGAAAGGGCAATGTTGGAATCGGATGCGGGATCATCGGTTCAGATTGTTGGGCTTTCTTGAATTGCTGGCATACCTCACACCGACTAATTAAGTCTTCTATCTGACCATTTATGCCAGACCAAAAAATACTGTCTCTTGCAATTTGCTTACACTTTACTATCCCCATGTGGGATTGATGGATGAGAGCTTGGTTGTTGAGGAGAGCTTCGGGAGGGAGGGTTGCGAAGGATGGGGCTGAGGGGTAAGGGGTAAGGGATGAGGGGTGGGGGTGATGAGGGATGAGAAGGGAGGGGGATGACGAGGTTAAGGAGGGAGTGGGGAGGACTGAGATATTTGAACAGCGAAGTTGATATCCGCTACGTCGAGATTGGAGGGTTGAGAAGGGAGGGGGATGACGAGGTTGAGGAGGGAATGAGGAGGAGGGAATGGTTTGAACAGGGAGGATGTGATATTTGCTCCGTCGAGAAGGGAGGGTTGAGGAGGGAGGGTTGAGGAGGACAGAGTAGCGAGGGAAGGTTGAGGAGGGACAGGGAGGGGAGAGGGGGTTGAGGAGGGAGGTGCTCGAGGAAGGAGGAGGTTGAAGGGGAAGGGGTGTTCTCGCCTCATGCAATACAACTGAGGCCCTTTGTGTTCACTGGGCCACTGACAAAATACAACCAAGAGACACAGAAATAATAAATAAACTTTTAGAAACAGCGCTACTTAATCAAATAAAGTAGCATGACATCATTTTTTTGTAAAAGTCTGAGTCTGATCCATGAATCAGCAGTAATTTCCCCAGTCACGTCCTCGCAGTAAGCTCAACAGTACTTGCGTTGCCATAGTAATAATTAGTGTGGCCAGATGCCCTACTTTAGGAAGGACAGACCTGCTTTTGAGCACTTTTTTTATATACTTCAACTCATCATATAACATGTTTGGCGTAGGTTAAATCTTCAGGCTTAAGATTATAGTAATTAATTTGTTAAATACTATAATTAGTAATTTGTGTATTTTGGTTATTATGAAGTACAAATTCATATTAAGTATGTCTATATATGTAAATTCATATATATGTATGTATATATATATACATATATATACATATATATACATATACAAATTTGCCTATATACAAACAAAGGAGAGAAGCAAACTTGATATGGGATGGACAATCTTTATTGCTCGCATTGGCTAGCAATAGATGCTTACCGGTTAAAGTTCAAAATCCGGTGGAAGCCGGCGCTGGCGCCACTATCGAGTAGTCCCGGGCTCGCAGGCACCGGCCAGCGATTGGACATTATTAGATATTACAAAATATATATATGATCTCGGAGAATATATTTATTATTAACGTTTACTCTGGCACTTTATATACGTATAATATAATTATACTCCTTATATATACATGCTGTTTAAGCCATAATAGGAATATAAGAAGCTGGAAGATCCCATCTACTCTGCAGCCACTAAGTCATCGGCTGGTTACCTCTACTCATTAGGCCATCTACTGGTACCACCCGCCCTACTCCATGTGGTGCCACCTACTCGCCCATCCCGCAGTGGGCATTACGCTCACTCTCTTTACCACTAAAAATACATAATATACATAATGAATACACATTTTTAACTTTATAATAATCTAAATAAACAAAGTACAACTTAATACATACAGTACTAACGCAAAGGCCAAAGTAAGGGCGGGACAATGCCCATTTTTACTTTTTTTTGGTATTATCTATTATTTATTTCTTAGTCTTTGCCTTTCCGTGATCTCCTCCACATGACTGCAGCGTCTTACACTGGAGACGTCTTTGTCCGAAACGCCGCCGTCACCTCCGGTGCCAGAACCGGTATTGGACAGCGCCTGGTCACGTGACCTCGGGCTTGTAGTGAGCGCCGCTGCCCGATGCGGGGCGTGGCGGTCATTCAATCAGAGGTTGGGGAATGCCGAAGGGTGGCGCGCCGTGTGCAAGGGGTTGTGGGAGCTAGCCACACACACACACATACACACACTTCAACCCCACCTCCAACCTCTCCATCCCCTCCACCAAATCCCTGCCAACACCTGCAATTCTCCAACACCCACCTGACACCCGCTAACAGTTCCAACCCCCTCCTCTCCAACCCCCACCTCCCTCCAATCCTGTCCAATCCCCTCCAATTCCTTCTCCAAGCCCCTCCAACACCCTTCCAGCCCCACCTATACCCTCCGTCATATAACCGTCCAACTGGTTCAAACCCCCCTCAAAAACCCATCCAACCCCCGCCCATCCAACCCCCCTCACAAACCCCCCCAACCCCATCCAACTCTCCTCTAACCCCAGCCCAACACTTTTACACCACCTCTAACCTCGCCCACATCTTTCCTCCAACGCCTTCTACCCACCTTCCAACCACCGTCCAACCCCTCATCTAACCTGCCCCCCTCCAACCCCCCACCAAGCCCCCTCCAACCCCCCCTCCAATCCCCATCCAACCCACCCCCCAAATCCCTCTCAATTCCTTACAACCTCATCTCCAATCTCCCACTCCTCCCCTGTCCAACCCCATTTGGGCCTGGTACCTAAATGCCGAGCCCAGCACTGGGTACTACTGCTCGCGGCTAGACGCGCCGTACTTAAGGGTTTAGGTAGCCGCCCCCACCCGACCTACACACAAAGCCGAGCGTTCCACAAAATGTCAAACTGCCCCGACGTGCAACTGCAACTAGCAGGAACTTAAAGCTGCATAGTCCAATGAGATATAAAATTGTCAAAACCAAACCAATTATCTAGATTTGATTTGACATATCTAACTTAGATACTGATGCACTTATTAAGCATTTGTTTCTGCGTAGAAGGCAATACTGAGTCAATATAACAGAACCTGTTACTCCAGAAGGCTATGGCGTCAGAGTTTTGGTAAACTTGCCAAAACTAATTTTCCATATTTGACTCAAAAATCCCAAAAGTTTACCATTTAAAATAAAAGTAATTTTGAATTAATGTAAAGTAGATACTAGTGATCGATCTAATATATTTGTCTCAGAAAAAATACGGAAATTCAAGACCATCGGACTATGCAACTTTAAACACATATGACCGGAAGTGGAGCAATATCTTACACATATGGTCTCCTGATTTCAAATTTAAGTCGCGGATGATTGGTCTTTCCATTTCACTGCTTCTTGCCCTATCCAATAATGCCAAGCACCAAGCTAGGTAGCGACAAGTATCTCATTTGTAAGTCATTGGGTTTTCTTGGCCTGGATTCGAACCCACAACCTCCCACACCATGTAGAGACAGGGATGCATACGTACATGTATGCAGACATGCAGACATACATGCATGTATGTATGTATGCATACATATATATATATATATATATGATGTATAAGAATTATACGAGTATAATAACCTGGAATATCCCTCCTCTCCCTCATCGGTTGCCCGGCCCCCAGGACCTCTCAGTCATCTACTACTCCAGCCTCCCCCACCTCAGCTCAGTGGGGGTGCCCCCCCCCCCCCCTTCACACTGTAACCGTCACTCACTGTACCGGTGTATATGGTGGCCGAATCGGTGATAGCACTGGTTTTCCCTGCGGAGGGTAGCGAGTTCAAATCCTGGTCGAGTAAAACCAATGGATTACAAAATTGATAAGTGTCACTAGATGGCATGGCACTCAATATTAATAGGATGGCATAATCTGACTGAGTCATTGGCGGCCTCGTCTCCCCAGTGGAGCAGCACTATAACAGTTGGATGAGTGTGCACTCTCACAAGTTGGTACCCGTCCTAATATGAATTTAGATGTTGCTAGGATGTGAAACCTTCCAAAGATGTATGCAGATATACATACATTGGTGGACACCTTACATGCATGCGTACATTCCTGCATGCATACATGTCCATGCATACATACAATTGTGGCATTCTGGTTATTTGTTGAAAGACCTTTATATTTCAGTTTCCATTACTCAGTATGATATTACTCAGAAGGTAAAGTCATTTAGTAAACCTATTATGTTCATGACATGTATGTACATACTGATTGTATATTTCAAGTTAAGCAAAAGCGTTAGCAGAGAAAACTTTGTCTCCTTCATCTACCACTCTCTGAGAGCAGCTCCACACATGTCCAACGTGCCACCACACATTCTGAGCACAAATTTGACTCATCAATCATTGACGAGTTCACAACAAATGATGAGTTGCTGTCATCATCGCCACCAATGGACACCCAAGAAGAAGAAGACATCTAGAATTATAACCAAGGCAGAGTATTGCATGATAGTAGCCTCAAATATCATATCAGGCAAGAAGTGCTTAATCTAATTGTCCTTGTTAACAGAAGACTCAAACGAAGGGGAGGTGATTCTTCTGTAGTCCAGCACTTGAAACACAATGGCACCATTCTCACATCACTCGATGAAATAAGTGAAGAATTGGCTCGCACCTTTGCTGAAAACTCGTCTTTGGCAAACTGCCCCCCGGGCTTTCGGGTGGTCAAGGAACGCCAAGAGCAAAAGCTCTTGGACTTTTCTTCCGATGGCGAGGAGCACTACAACTCCCCATTCAGTATGGATGAGTTGAGGTGTTCTTTGGAAAGCTTGCATGACACAGCAGTTGGACCTGATGGAATTCATTATCAATTTTTGAAACATCTCCCTGAACATGGACTGAGACTGTTGCTTCAACTCTTCAACAACATCTGGGAGTCGGGTGTCGTCCCCGCCTCTTGGCGGGAGGCGACAGTAATACCGATTCCCAAACCTGGTAAAGACCAGAGTGAAGCCCACAACTATCGTTCCATAGCCCTTACAAGCTGCATCTGTAAAACCATGGAGCGCATGTTAAACAACCGCCTCGTCTGGCTACTGGAGTCAGGACACCACCTGTCCAACCTTCAATGTGGCTTCAGACGGGGCCGCAGCACCCTCGACCATTTGGTGTGCATGGAGACCTTCATAAGAGATGCTTTCCTTAAGAAGGAGCACGTTGTGGCTGTCTTTTTCGACCTCGAAAAAGCCTATGACACAACGTGGCAGCATGGCTTCATGGAGGATCTTCATGCGATTGGCCTTCGTGGCCACTTGTCAATTTTCATCAGGAACTTTCTAGCCTTCAGGCATTTCTGCGTCCGTGTCAAGACTACCTATTCCCGCCTACACTCACAGGAACTAGGAGTACCTCAAGGCAGCATACTGGCCGTGACCCTTTTCGGGGTCAAGGTCAATGGTATTGCTGCTGCTGTAAAGCAGGGGGTCTCCTGTAGTCTTTTTGTGGACGACTTTGTTTTATATTACAGCGGTGCTAACATGAATGTCATAGAGAGACAGCTACAACCAAGCATAAATGGGATCCATCGATGGTCAGTTCTGAACGGTTTCAAATTTTCCAAGACCAAAACAGTCTGCATGCACTTCTGCCTGCTGCGTAGAATACATGCGGAACCGGAGCTGACCCTGGATGGGGATCCCATTAAAGTCGTTGAGAAAACCAAATTTCTGGGCCTCATTCTCGACGCAAAACTGTCTTTTGTGCCACATATAAAGTACCTGAAAACAAGATGCCTGAAAGCGCTGGATATTCTGAGGGTGCTGTCCAGCTCAGAGTGGGGAGCGGACAGAGATGTTCTGCTCTCCGTGTACAGAACCTTGGTTCGTTCACGAGTGGATTACGGCAGCATAGTATATGGTTCTGCAAGGAAATCATATATTGGGCTGCTAGACACGATCCACCACCAGGGACTGCGCTTGGCCCTTGGGGCCTTCCGCACCTCACCAGTTCAGAGCCTTTATGTCGAAGCCAATGAACCATCACTTAATAACAGGAGAATCAAACTGGCCATGCAATATGTAGTCAAGATAAAAACTAATGCATTGAATCCTGCACACAATTGTCTATTCGAGCAACATGACGAATCCAGGTATGAAGCCAGGCCAAATTACATCCGGCCACTGAGGCTCCGAATGAAACCTCATTTGGAGGCCTTAGGCGTGGATTTGGACGTGTTGGAGGATGCCAAAGTCCCAGAACATCCCCCGTGGTCGTTGAGAAAGCCATCGGTTATCCTCCGACTCACGGAACTGAGGAAATCTGGGACACATCCACTCGAGTACAAAGGACTGCATGCAGAGATTCAAGGCCAGTTTGCAGACCACCTCTCCATATACACTGATGGTTCGAAAGACCAAAGCCGGGTAGCTGCTGCGGCAGTCTGCCGACGGGAACAATTTGGTGTACGTTTGCCCGATCAGAGTTCGATTTTCACTGCAGAGGCCCGAGCACTCCTTCTCGCTTTGGAGTGTATCGAGGTATCCAACCACACTAACTATGTTATATACAGTGATTCCTTCTCTTGCCTCCTGGCTGTTGCTGGACTGAAAACGAATCACCCTATTCTAGCAACGGTCATTTATAAAATGAACCAACTGACAACAGATGGGTATGATATCCACCTGTGCTGGGTGCCTGGCCATGCTGGCATACAAGGAAACGAACGAGCTGATCGTGCTGCGAAGAAGGCCCTGAACTGTGATCTTGAACCGTGTCTGATCCCTCACTCTGATCTGAAACCACTAATAGCCACCCACATAAAACAAAATGGCAACATGAGTGGGATGAAAACATCAATAAACTTAAAGAAATTGAACCATCTGTGGGAAAGCCACCACAGACTCATGCGGGAGGTCGGCGGGACCAAGTGGTCCTTAGTCGCTGCCATGTTGGCCACTCGTGGCTTACACATGCTTTTCTGCTCACGGGGGAACCTCCCCCTGAATGTATTGGGTGTCAGTCCCCACTGACACTCAAACATATTTTACTAAGTTGCGTTGATTTTTTGGCCCTGCGCCAACGGTTCTACACTGCAGGCAGTATGCATGACCTTTTTACTAAGGTAAAACAGGAAAACATTTTAGCCTTTTTTAGGGCAGCTGGACTGTACCACCTTATATAGTTTACTAAATGGGTTCTATTAATTATTAATGAAACTTTTCTTTTTCTATGGGAATTTGTTTCCCTTGACCACAGATATATGATTGTGAGCTTTCTAATTTAATTAGTGTCTATTGGCACATAATTGATTGTCTGCTTTTACATGTAGAAGCGATGGTTTGAACCAAAAACAAACATTTCTCGCCGTGAATATGGCCTATGCTGCCGACACGGCGTAAAGCAACCACCAATCAATCAATCATGTTAACGTAACAAGAATAATTGAAAAAAAATATAAATTCATATCGACGGTCTTTATTGAAACTTAGCCACACTACTTTGTCTTACTCATACTGGATGTCTTTGATATTATTGAATTTCAGGGTAACCGTAACCGACCTGCTAGGTCACCAGGATACTTAAACATCATTCAAACTCCCTGTTGTGTATGTAACCTTGGTGTAACCACAGTGTCCCTACCGTAACAAGATGCCTTCCCATAGAAACGTAGTATACTGTAGCATCTCACCAGCTGTAAGTCAGTTCTCCTCTGCATCCCGGACTATCTACAGCTAATTATCAGCTAATTATCAGCTAATTATCAGCTAATTATCAGGCAAGAAGTGCTTAATCTAATTATGCAACATTGCCTTCTCCTGGCAACGTGAATGGGACTGTCCTCCAAACAATAAGGTGCGTAACATCACCCAGTGCATTGAAGAACATCCGCAGACTAATGCTGGGTGTTGCCGATGTAACGATTTCAATTTCCCCCCTTTTTAACTTGCCCCGGGGAATCTGAAAACGTTTATAATTTCCCCGGAGGGAAATTAAAAACGTTTTCAGATTCCCAGGGGGGAAATTAAAAACAGTTTTCAGATTCCTCCCCCTATTTTCAAATTCCCCCCTCTGGGAATTTAAAATTGTTTAAAAAACTTTAAAAAAAATTCAGACCTATAATAATTTTTTCTTAGCCATCTTGGAGACTTTTTGTGTCATTTAGGGTTAAATATATTTTGTTGTACTAGTAATACTTTCCTTTATGCTATTCTCTGTGTATTATTATATTTGTCATGAACAATATTTTAAAAATAACAAAAAATAAAACAAATAAAGAAAATTCCCCCAAAATGGGGGGAGGGAAAGTTAAAATGAGGGAGGGAACTTGAAAATGTTTTCAAATTCACCTGGGATGAATTTGAAAACGTTTTTAAGTTCCCGAGGGGGAACTTCAATCGGGGGTGAATTTGAAATCTTTACACCGGGACCAAGTAGTCCTCACTCGATGCTGCATTGACTCATGCATTTTTACTCAATGGAGAACGACCAGCCGAGTGCCTTAGGTGTCAGTGTCCACTAAGTACACAGTACTTGTATTAGTAGTAGTAGTAGGAGTAGTAGTAGTAGTAGGAGTAGGACTAGTAGTATGAGTAGTAGTAGTAGTAGGTGGGTGGGATGATTGCCTCAGGAAGTTTGTTGTTTGTTTGTTTTTTGTTTTATGTCCTAGCAACATTTAAGGTTATATCAGGACGGGTACCAACTTGTGTCAGTGCACACTCATGGTAACTTTATAGTGCTGTCCCACTGGGAAACCAGGCTGCCAGCACCATGACCTGATATCCCACTCAGTCACATTATCCTGACACTGAGCCAACCAGTCCTTGCCCTATCCTATTAATGCCAAGCGCCTGGCTAGGAAGCGAACATTTTTAAGTCATTGGATTGACTCGACCAGGGTTCGAACCCACGATCTACCAGCAGGGGAGACGCGTGCTCTAACTCATTCGGCCATCCCTTCTGGTTCCCCTCAGGAAGTCTATGTGGGCTAATGGTTAAGACGCCAGCCCTGGAATGGCGGAAGTGTACCATTTGTGTGCAACACCCTTTCCAATCACAACCATGGTGCTGTAACCAGGATCCTGCATGGTCAGACAACTAGCCCTGTGCATGTAAATCATTTGAAAGACTGACTAGTCCATTAGGACGAGATTCTTTGACTGCTATAGAGCTAATGGTTACAACACTCTCCCCGCAATGGCAGCAATTTGGGTTCAAGTACCGCCAAAGTATTCCATATGTGTTTGAAACCGTCCCCACAACCTCACTCCACACACACACACACACCAGTTTGAATTTTAGATTCAAATTCGGTTTGTAACTAAGCGGTGTAATTAGGGTATCATTATGCTATCAGATGAGCAGATAATCAAATTTGATAGCATTATTCGCCGTTTAATAGCTTTCGGTTCATCAACTTCCTGGTATTTATGGTAGTAATAGGGGAGGGAGAAGGAGGAGTTGAGAGGGTGGGGGTTGGGGAGGGCTTCTACCCTAATCCTCGCTTTGTTAGGATTTGGTTGGTTTTTGGAATTTTACATCCGGGCAACATCTAAGGTCATATCAGGACGGGTACGGACTTGTGACAGTGAGCACTCATGGCGAATTTATGCCCCACTGGAAGACCCGGCCATTGGCACCATGACCTGATATCTCACTCAGTCACATTATCCTGACACTAAGCTAACCAGTCCTTGCCCTATCCTAATAATGCCCAGCGCCAGACTAAGTAGTAACAAGTATCAATTTTGTAAGTCACTGGTATGATTCGACCGACCTTCCACACGGTAAGCCTGAGCTCTACTGACTCAGCCACTTCTTCGACCGGCCCCGGAAGGGGGAGGAAGGAGGTGTTGGATTCATTGTTTACAAAAGAAACTGCATGTGCGGCTGAAGCTGGTGAGGGCGGTGTGCGAAAACAATGACACACACACAAGTAGGACACAAAACCCCATGCGCAGAGAAGCCGATACTTGTTTGCACACGTGGTAGAGTGGACGCTAGCACCATGTTGATAACCACTGCGCATGACAACGCGCGCATGTTTGCCCGTCACGTCACCCGGTCACGTGATCGATGGCGCCTTTTGGGACGCCACGTTCCCTACAGCCCAGTGGTGCCGCGCTAAGCACTTATATAAGCTGTTGCTGGAGTGGTGTGTGTGTGTGTGTGTGTGAGGTCGGGGTGCCTGGATGAGGGGCAGGATCTTTTTTATTGGCGGCGCCATCGGTAACAAATGAACTCTCTTAACATTCCCCACTCCTGCTCTCCGTCAATGGACGTCGGAGGCTGGAAACTCGCTTTTGTTCGATGATGTTAGCTTCGAGTCGCATAATGTATGTATGTGTGCAGGGGGTGGAGGTTGGTGTGGGTTAATGTTCTGGGGCCCTATGCACGGATCGGGGTTAGGGCCGTAACCGCGGCTAGGATAGCTCCACACGGCTAAATGTGTGTAATTGCATACGGATTTCTCACATTTAGCCGTGTGGAGCTAGCCTAGCCGCGGTTACGGCCCTAACCCCGATTCGTGCATACGGCCCCTGGCGTGTAATGTTCTGGTGTATGATAATCAGCTGAACATACCTTTAAAACGCAAGAGTCTGTAGTGACAGTGATAAGGACCTACTTCCTTCCGGGCGTTTAAACACATCAGGTACCAGCTCCCGTTCGACGTCAGGAGACCAGCGAACAGTTAGTCAGAAGACCCTTACTCAGAACACAAAGAAGATGGAAGGTATGGCATGTGTGGGGAGGGGGGGGGTGGAGGTGGGATGGGGCTGGAGTGGGGTAGTAGAGGGTGTGACGTCATGATCGATGGGGCAAATGGCGGGTGTTGAGCAAGTGGAATGAGAGAGTGCCGAACCGATTATCAGCTGAATCTTTACTAGCTATAGTCTTGAGCCTTTGGACGAGGTAGGGAGGGATTAAAACCTTTGCTGTTGCTTGTATTTTCCATCGTCAAACAACCAGATTCCGAAATGCTCCACATGATGGGTTAGTTACGTGAGATTTCGAACACTTTTCGATTGGTAATTAATCTGGATAAAATTATGAAAAAATGCGAAATTATGAAGAATGTGTGCGACTGAAACATTGGTTCTAATCCGATCATCGAAGCTTAGCAATGTTGAACCTGGTCAGTACGCGGATGCGGACGCGGTGGGCGAATCTGTAAGAGCGCAGGCTCCCCGTGCAGAAGGTCGGGAGTTCATCAGGGGTTCATTGAATGGAACAATTGTACTGAGAATGTCGAGGTCTCAACTCATTCCCCACCTCCCCACCACACACACACACACATCACACATGCACTGTGTGCGCTACCACTGGGTGTCTATCTGTCTTGGCTTCTGTGTATGGCATATACACTGCAACAGTTAACTGGATTGATGCAGTTTGCAGCCAGCCCTCACCCCCTCACCCCCCACCCCTCTACTCTCCAGGCTTTGGTGGGAGCCTGGTTTGGACCCTTCTCGGTCCCAGCGTCGGCTTCCTCGGCAGGCTTTCTGCTAAGAAAAGATTGAGGGTACGCTCAGAATGGGGAGGGGGTCGAAGATCTGGGGGCTTTGTCATCTCTGACTCCTTGAAGAACCTTTGATACAAATTATCCCAACAATTTGAGGTTACAGAATCGCACCTTCAGAACATTTAAGGGTACAGACTTTTACCCATTTTACCCTCGGGCAAAAACCCTGCTCGGGCTCCTCCTGAGGAGGCTGATTTGTGTACGCAAAGATTGTCCTGTTGTGTGTTGGCAACAAATCTCCACCAAGGGGCCGTCATCAGGGTGGGATAAGGACTGGTGACTTGTGCGGTAATGGGACGCCGCCAAGAACCATTAGGCTCTGTCACACATCACCAGATTGGGGAAACGGAAAGAAACCGAACAAATTCCATTGATATCCGGGAAAGTCCAGTTTGTGTCCTTTGCATATCTGTTACATATCCGTTGCATATCCATTGATATCCGGCCCGATCCGTTACAAGTATTGAGCATGCACAAAACTTGTAACTGATTGCGCCGGACTGACCTATGCGGTTATTATCCGTTACCGTCCGTTCCCCGTCCGTTCCCCGTCCTTTCCCCGTCCGTTCCCTGTCCATTCCCCATCCATTCCCCGTCCGTTCCCCGTCCATTCCCTGTCCGTTCCCGTCCGTTCCCATCCATTACATATCCATTCCATGTATGTTACCCGTCCGTTACCCTGCGTTACCTGTCTGTTACATAATCGATACATTTCAAGTTTGAATAACACCAAAGCAGAATATTCTTTGTCCGGTTCTGTCCGTTGCTCAATCCGCCATAGTGTGACAGGCACGTAGGAACAAGGGACACCAGACCAGATGGCATGGCAGTAGGGTGTCCATTTACAGTGAATGAGGACATGGGTACAAACCCCAACAGAGTCAAATTAAGGAGTTGCAAAACAAGGACCAGTCGGGATGGCCGAATGAGTTGAGCATCCGCCTCCAGTTTTGGTAGGTCGTGGGATTCGAACCCACGGGTTCGAACACTGTTTGAATCAAACCAATGACTTAAGAATTGATACTAGTCACTACCTAGCCTCGCACTTGGCATTATTAGGATAGGGCAAGGAGCAGCGGAATGAGGAAGACCAATCGTCTGCGACTGAAATTTCCTACTTAATCAACTAATGTACAACAACTAAAAAAGGTTAGTGCCTGTTGGTATACCGTTTGGCATTATTTAGAACTGATTGGGTCAGTGACATGATAATCTGACTGAGTGGTGATATTGCATCATGGTGGCTCACTTGGCGCAGCACTATTAAACAACCAGGACTTTCACGGCGTCCAGGGTGGACTGGTTCGTGTCCATATGAACTAACAGATTGTTCATAATTTCTTTCTTTCTTTTTTTCTATAATTATATTGTTTTTCAAATAAGAGTCAAGAACCAAGGATCGATCAAGTATATGAGGACAGCGATGAACATAAATCAAAGATACTCTACACAACCTGGTATATTAATACTGGGCCCTGTTTAACCTATGGGATTCTTATATAGCATATGTATCACCTAGGCTATATAGCACCCTTGGTGCTATTGTCAGAGAGGTATTTTGCAAATTGGAAACATTGCATCTAAACCAGGATGCGGACCGAAACTTCTTGTCATTCCATAGCTAGCGTGCTAACCACTACACTACTTAGGCTCCCTGACGCAGTCATCCTATCCATGCCTACCTGTCTATGTGGCTTCTTGCATGGGAGGTGCAGTGGAGACTACTACACTAGTCACCCTGGAAGTGTCAGATTTAAATAGTTTAAATTCATAAGTGTTAATGTTTACAAATTACATACATACAGGCAATGCACGTAGAAGTTAGATGCACAGGGTAGCTACACGAACCATACAAGACATAGGATCCTGGTAATGGCACCATTGTTCTAGGGAACGCTCTTGCAGAATGTAAACATTGTGCCTCGAGCAGTTTTCAAACCCACACTTATTACCATTCCTGAGCTTGGCTCTTAACCATTAGTAATAGTATATTTTGGTTTCTGGTTTTTTTTGGAGGGAGGGGGGCTGCGGGGAGTAAATATGTTTATTCTGCTGTCAGTGCCGAAGGACTCGTCTTCCAGCCATTTTTCAATTCAGGATTATTTACACAACAAATTTATATAGAGTAAGTGTATATATACAATAACTGTTGAATACACAATTTGCAGCATATAACAATGAAATTCTATAACCCACAAGTTCCATAGCAATATAGTAACAGTAGTGTCATATGACTAGATCAATATTAGTCAGATCAATGTGTGAGTATTTACATGTTTTTTAGAATGTACGCAGAAGATATATTCTGTATTCATTTGGTCAAGTTGTAGTACATTTTAATGTAGGCTCTGTTCAGTTGGAGTTAGGCAAGCGGTATACAAATGTCAGTTTGTTAGAAATACGCTATTGTTTTCATGGGTACCAGCCTGAGGACAGGGCCTATGTGACGCTATCCAATTCTATGTGTTTCATGATGCGATTAATCAGGCGTATGAATATTCATTGTGAAGCAAATTGCAATTCCGCAATGAATAAAATGCATTCTCTGCTAGCCAATGTATAAACATCGCCTGCCGTTAAAAGTTTAATTAAAAACCTGGCTGTTAAAAGCTGGGCTCAAAGGTCTATTCGCCACTCCCAGCTGGCGCCACTGTGGCAGAACTAGGCGCTTTGTGTTTAGCATATCAATGTTATCTATAAGTATGTTTTGTTGGGGCTTTATGTCCTAGCAATAACTAAGCTCATATTGGAACGGGTACAGAGTTGTGACAGTGCACAATGATGGTGACCTTTATAGTGCTCATCCCCTGGGAGACCATGCAGACGGCACGATAACCTAATAATTAATTACAAATGAATTACCGGCATCGTGAGTTGGAAACCAAGGATGTGGTGCCTACTTTCAGAAGATAACCCCAATACAGTATATACCACAACAACAATTAAATGTAGATAACTGATTTATTAGACAATATTGGTTTTATGTTTGTCAGGGGCTGGGGGGCGGGGACATCTAGTTTGTATTGGTCTAAAAACTCAAAGCTCGTTTATGATATCCGTCGGGCTGGCTGAATAAGTTGAGCGTTCATTTCGCATGCAACAAATTGTGGGGTTCAACTCATGGTCGAGTCAAACCAAGGACTCACAAATTGAGCCCTGCTACTAGTACTACGTAGCCTCGCTCTGGCTATGAGTATGACAGGACAAGGAGCAGTGGAATGAGGAAGACCAATTGTATGCGATTGAAATTGTCATCGCTTAAAGTTGTATAGTCCGATGGTTTTTAGTTTTTGTCATTTTCTAAGATAAATATATTAGATTGATCGGTATAATGTACCTTGTTTTAACTTGAAGTAGCTTCTATTTTAAAGCGTAACTTTTGAGATATTTGAAGTGCAAACATGCACAATTAATTTTTGCGAGCACGCCAAAACTCTGACACCATAGGCTTCTGCAGTAACAGGTTCTCTTAAATTGCCTCAGCCTTCTCCCCTATGTAGCGACAGATGTTTAATAAATGCATCAGTATCTCAGTTAGATATGTGGAATCTAATCTAGATAATGCACAATTAATTTTTGAAAGCACGCCAAAACTCTGACACCATAGACCTTTGCAGTAACAGGTTCTATTAAATTGCCTCAGTATTCCCTTCTATGTGGCGATAAATGTTTAATAAGTGCACCAGTATCTAAGTTAGATATGTAGAATTACATCCATATGATTGTTTTGATTTTGAAAATTTGATGCTTCATCGGACCGTGCAGCTTTAAGGAAAGAAGGTGAATTCTTTTAAAATAATGTTAGCTTGGTTTCCCTCCTCCTCCTGCCTAAAACCCATATCGTGCATGAAGTGATATATTAGGGAATTAGCATTGTGCTCATAATGAGCCTAGTTCATACTTTCCCATCTGATATGCAGATGGAGTATTTCATTATATTGTAGTGGTCTGCACTGACCTCTCAGGCAAGTAACCACATAGACAGGTAGGTGTGGGTAGTGTGGTGATATCAGGGAGCCTAGGTGGTGTAATGGTAGAGCACACTGGCCCGGAATGCAAAGAGATGTGGGTTCGAGTCCTGCTCTAGGCGCAATCTTTCCCATTTTCATCACCCCCACAACACTGGTTGCCATGACCAGGATCCTCTACAAGCTTTGCACTGTATGGTTGTTGAACCCATCCTCTGTATGTGTTAGTGCATTGCCTCTATGTATGTAATTGTAAGCATTAAAAGACTTACAATTCCAGGGGGACGAGTGTAGTGGTCTGCGCTGACCTCTCAGGCAAGTAACCACATAGACAGGTAGGCATGGGTAGTGTGGTGATATCAGGGAGCCTAGGTGGGGTAATGGTTAGCACACTGCAAATGCAAAGAGATGTGGGTTCGAGTCCTGCTCTAGGCGCAATATTTCCCATTTTCATCACGTCCACGACAATATTTACAGAGAAAATGACTTCTTCTGCGCTTGCGCACGGTTTATAATTGCTTGCCAGTGGGCTGAGGGCCATTGTTTGCCCATATACCAGCACTCAGTATGTAGGCTTAGCCACATACCCCAAGGGTATCAGCCCCCACTCACTAAGATTTAGCCGGGAGTAATCAGTCAAATATTGATAGATTTATTAATGATTCCCATCCAAGCAACAACATTAATGTAGTCATGCCGATATTTGTGACAGTTTGCCGCTCTGATGTGTGTGGTGGTGTTATAGTGATTTCCCATTGGGATACCATTCCCCCGGTGCTTCTGAGGCATTATATTCCAACTGAGTCTCATTATTAAACTGACATTTTGTTTAGCTTTACGTCCTAGAAACAATTAAGATCATATCACTTATGAGCATGAGTGCTAAGTTGTGAAAGGGAACCCTTATGGCTTACTTTATAGTGCTGTCCAAATGGAAGAGCATGTCACTGGTGCCATGAGCCGATCACTCAGTGTGTTTGTTTGTTGTTGTTTTACGTCCTAGCAACATCTAAGTTCATATCAGGATGGCTACCGACTTGTAACAGTACACAATCATGACGATTTTATAGTGCCGCCCCACTGGGAAATCAGGATGCGAGCACCATGACCCGATATCGCACCCAGTCACATTATCCTGACACCAAGCTAACCAGTCCTTGCCCTATCCTAATAATGCCGAGCACCAGGCTAGGAAGCGACAAGTATCAATTTCTAAGTAATTTATCCTGATTCTGAGCAAGCAAGTCCTTTCCCTATCCTATTAATGCTATAATAATATGCCTAAGTGGGATATCAGGTCACGATGCCATCAATCAGGTCTCATGGTAACGGCAGCACTATACAAGTCGTCAGCAGTGTGCACTGTCACAAGTCAGTATCCATCCTGATATGGCCTCAAATTTTGCTAAGAATTAAACCACAACAAACAAGCAAATATGGGTGGTTGATACGAAACATATGACATGCATACTTCTTTGTATTTCACACCATTTTTCTTTCTGCGCAGGGTATTTGCAGCGCCACCTATGGATTATTCTCACCATATATTTCCCCCCCGAGACCGTTAGAGGGCGACACTAGGGGGCGATATCGGGATTTTAGGCGTTGACGTCGATGCAGGTGGCGCCCCCTGCCGGCATTACATTAATACAGGCGCTATCCTGCTGCGTAGCTATGCCTGTATTACATTCAGCTTGTCATTCTTCAGCACTGACAGGGATGGTTCAGCTGGTAGGGCGACCGCTTCACGTGCGGGAATTCTTAGGATCAATCCCCGGCCGAGTCAAACCAAAGATACTTGTCGCTACACAGACTGATGCTCGGAATTGCTAGCATGGGGAATGCACAATGTGACTGAGTGCAATATCGGATCATACTGCTGTGTTCATGGTGTTCTGGTCGGGCAGCACTATAAAACCACCGTTCTGCTGCAGTAAGTTGGACTGACCTCTCTAAATGGAAAGCCACATACACAGCTTCATTGCTAGATAGGTTAACGGTATAGATATTAATTAACCTCAAATGTTCAAATGTCTAGTTTAAGTTCAACTGTAGTTGCCACCCACAATAACATTGTTGCTATGACCAGGATTTTGCACATGCTGCACAGTGTTGAACCATGTCCGTGTGTAGGTACTGTTACTAGTGTTAGTGTCTACCCTGGATATTTGTGATTGTAAGTATGAGTGTAGTAACCTACCCAGGTGAAATGCCACATACACATGTAGGTGTGGGTAGGAACCTACTCTAGTAATAGTTAGTGGCTAGTCCTGGAATAGCAGAAGTGCGGGTTCGAATCCAAACTCTAGTTGGAATTCCACATACACGAATGTTTGTTTCTTTGTTGTTGTTTTACCTCCTAGCAACATCTAAGGTCATATCCGGACAAGTACCGACTTGTGACAGTGTGCACTCATAGCAACTTTATAGTGCTGTCCCACTGGGAAACCAGGCCGCCACCATGACCTGGTATCCCACTCAGTCACATTATCATGACACTTAGCACACCAGTCCTTGCCCTGTCGTAATAATGCCAAGTGCCTGGCTAGGATGCGACAAGTATCAATTTTTAAGTCATTGGTTTGACTCGACCAGGGTTCGAACCCACGACCCCACGATCTACCAGCACGGGAGACGTACGTACAAATAGGGTGATTGCATCAGGGATGCTTAGGATGCTTGCCCTGGAATGTCAGTAGCGCGGGTCGAGTGCATCTCTAGATGCAATGTTGGTGTTTTATGTCCTGATAACATCTAAGGTCATATCAGGACGGATAACGACTTGTGACAGTGCACACTCATGATGACTTTATAGTGCTTCCCCACTGGGAAATCAGACCACCAGCACCATGACCCGATATCCCACTCAGTCATAGGATCCTGACACTGAGCTAACGAGTCCTTTTAAAGTAATTGATTTGACTCGACCGGGAACCGAACTCTCGATCTCCCGCACGCGAGGGGCGCTCTCTAAACCATTCAGCTGTAATGCAAAGGTCTTGCTCGGAGGGTTAAACGTGGGATTAACGTTGCAGACGCGGATGAGCTCTCAATATGCGGCTGGAATGTAGGTCAGTATTGCATTCCATGCCCGACGTGGCTGGCCATCAGAGGGCGCCACGGGAGGTGTCCGCAGGGGGGTGCTACTATTGTATCGATGTCTGGTGTGGCGCTGAGGGCAGGGCATCCTCGGGTGTATATGTGTGTATGTATGTGTATATATATGTATACATTTATACTCACCATACGAGGGGTATGTGGAGAATCATCTATATATATATATACATATATAGGAGTGAGGATTAATATATATGAGTCAGGCTCACGAAAATAGGCCAATTGGGGAAAGTTGTTGGCGTCGAGCATTGGATTTTGGCGTCGAAACAGCATAATTATAGTTTAGCATTGACAGAGGTGTTGGAAAGGCCTTAAATTTATCCTGAATGTAAAGGTAGAGAAAATACAACAACCTTATTTGTTTCTAGGATAATTTAATATAAAACTAAGAAATGCACTACACTTTAAGTATTGCGATGCCGACATCTGTTAAAGTTGTCGGCATCAAGCATTGGATGTCGGCGTCAAACCGCATAATCATAGTTTAGCATTGACAGAGGTGTTGGAAAGTCCTTAGATTTATCCTGAATGTAAAGGTAGAGAAAATACAACAACCTTATTTGTTTCTAGGATAATTTAATATGAAACAAAGAAATGCACTACACTTTAAGAATTGTGACACCGACATCTTAAATTAATCACCAATTGGCCCATTTTCGTGAGGCCGACTCATATATATATATATATATATACATATATATATATACACATATATATATATATATATATATATATATATATATATATATATATATATATATATAAGTCCCTAATGTTGCTCGGTGCTCCTGTCCGGGTACTGTCCTGTCTTGCTTCCCAACACCCTTTATTCTCTGCAGGCCCCCGCTGTAACCAGGCACTCTCTGCTTCCCGCCGCCTGGGAATCGACTCCAACGGTCTACTAGTTCCCACTTCAAATATGGAATATATATATAGGTCGTTCTCTAAAACTGGGACCCACTTTTGTGACATAGAAAAGCCCAAAGTGAAAACATTCTAAATAATTGCAGAAAACACTCCAAATAATAGGAGAATCCATATTTGTATGAAGGTTTGTTTGTTTGTTGTTGTTTTACGTCCTAGCAACATCTAAGGTCATATCAGTACGGGTACCGCCTTGTGACAGTACACACTCATGGCGTCTTGTATGAAGGTGTACATGTTGTGAATATGTCAGAGTTGAAAAAAAAAATGAAAAAAAAAAAGAAGCTATTTCGATTTTTGATTTTGACTATATATAAGATGTATAAGAATTATACGAGGTTGGAGTTTGAATCCAAGCCGAATAAAAATAATGTCTTACAAAATTGATACTCGTTGCTACCTAGCATGGCGCTCTGCATTATTAGGATTGGGCAAGGACTGGTCCACTCAGTATTAGGATAATGTGACTGAGTCGGATGTCAGGTCATGGTGTCAGTAAGCGTGATATCCAAGTGGGATAGCCGTATGAAATCGCCATGAGTGCGCATTGTCACAAGTTTGTACCCATCCTGATATGACCATATATATGTTGGTAGGATGTAAAACTCCAACAAACAGAAACAAATCTTTTCAAACTGTAGCCAATATAATATATAAAATAATTGCCCACGGTCAGAGTGAGAGCCCGTGAGGTGACAGTTTAACAAGTATGCAGAACAGGCAGCAGGCACCACAAGTGGCTTTGAGGTTGTCAGAGCATAGTAGTCGATGACCAATAACGTGAAGATCCCTTCAGTAGATTACTGATGGTAGAGCATAGGATGAGCTGAGGTGGTAAGTTTCCGATTAATTATACTTGTATAATAGTTATACAGTACATATATATATATAGTATGTAGAAAGCAAGCACACAGCTACAGGTGGTGTGAAGCCACAGACGTTCATGAATAGTGATCGGGCTAATGGTGGCCCATCCGGTCACGTGGTCGGTCTTAATAGGTCCCGGCGGCTTCTCGGAAGGAACCAGGGCCCCGCTAGTACTGCGCGCCTCTCGTCGCCTCTCGTCACCTCTCGTCGCCTCTCGTCGCCTCTCGTCGCCTCTCGTCCCTGTCGTCGCCTCTCGTCGCCTCTCGTCGCCTATCGTCGCCTATCGTCGCCTCTCGTCGCCTATCGTCGCCTATCGTCGCCTATCGCTGCCTCTCACGGCTACGTGGCCAATTCTCGCGCTAAGAAATCCCTTCGCTCCGCCTCAGGCAACCATTCGGATCATCCCTATGGGGGATTCTATATCGCAGCAAAGGAGGGAGAGGAGGGAGTCCATTACTTTTTCTGTGTCGTTGTTTTCCATTCTAGCAACATCTAAGGTCATACTAGTCCAGCATGTATTAATGCATGGATTTATATATAAGAATATATGGCCTACCAAAAACAGTTTTGAAAGAGAGCAGAGTGACAGGACGCGGGGGAGGAAAGAATGCCCGCTCTGCAGTGAATAACATGGAAGTTAAAGTGGTTAGAGAGAAACATTAAGGGGCTGCCCTTATTTATATCCACATAATAAATTATATAGTACATATGTATATATATGTATATACATTTATAGTAGTAGTTCATATATCTACATAGAATTGTGTAGTACAGTTCAACCTATATGTATATAAATGATTTGTACAGTTCAGTCACATCTACCAAAACCATATTTTAAGGGACAGTGAATCAGAGAATGAAACAAGGCGAACATAGGAAGAGGTTGGAAGACAACATCAGGGAATCACTTGGTTGCGGACTGGGACGCAGGGTGGGACGTAGGCTGAGACGCAGGCTGAGACGCTGGGGTTGCTATGCAGAATTCCTGCATCTTTTCTCCTCACCGGAAGTGATAAGAACGCCTTGAGCCATACACTGATGACCCCAAGTAACTATTCGCCATGGCCCCTACCCCCAACCCGGCCACACCTCCCTTGAGCTGACCTTTGACCCGATCCTCACCGGCGCAAAGGGGCCGGGTGATGGGCGGCATGGGGCCTGGGACGGCCTCGGGCACCGCCCGGCCAGGACTACAGCGAATTCGGGAGAAAATACCGCCTCACTGAGCCTCCGGGGGAATAGAGAGCTGGATGTGGGGGTTGTGGGGGTGGGTTGGGAGGTGGGGGATGTAAGATGGGAGGGGGAGTAAGGGGCTTTGTGGGGAAGAATACGTCGCATGGGAGGTGGTGGGACGGGTGTGGGGGATAGGGGATATATGGGGAGGGGGAGAGGGGAGGGAGGGAGTATTGAGGGGGTATGGCGAGAAGGGGAGGGACAGGGTTTGTTTGTTTGTTGTTGTTTTATGTCCTAGCAACATCTAAGGTCATATCAGGACGGGTACCGACTTGTGACAGTGCACAATCATGGTGACCTTATAGTGCTGTCCCACTGGGACACCAGGCCGCTGGCACCATGACATGGTATCCCACTCAGTCACATTATCCTGACACTGAGCACACAAGTCCTTGCCCTGTCCTGATAATGCCGAGTGCCTGGCTAGGAAGCACCATGTAGCAATTTTTAAGTCATTAGTTTGACTCGACCAGGGTTCGAACAAACGACCCCACGATATACCAGCATGGGAGTCAGACATTCTAACTCATTCGGCCATCCCGTTTGGTCTAAGGGACAGGGTATGGAGGGGCAGGAATGAGGAGTGGGTGGAAAGAGGTACTGAGCGGGAGGTATGGAGAGGGGGAGAGGGGTGGGACGGGGTATGTAGCGGGAGGTATGGGGAGGAGGAAAGAGGAGGGAGGGGGGTATTGAGCGGGGAGGTATGGAGAGGAGGTATGGGGAAGAGAGGGGAGGGAGGGAGTGCGGATTGGTGGCCGGGAAGGGTGGAAGGGGAATGGGTGTAGGCAGGGTAGGAGGGATGGAGGAGGTAGGTGATGGGAGGGAGGGATGGGGGAGATGGAGGGAGGGAGGGGGCGAAGGGAGGGAGGGGAGGAGGGGAAAGAAAGCGTTAGAACGTGGTCGTTTTCGGTGCAGTATGAGGTGCCCAATCGCTCTTTTCTAAAGGTACCCAAACTGTTTCACTGGTTCTACTTCCAATTTACATCAGTTGGGATAAGCGTTTTTGTTTTGTTTCTTTGTTTAACTACCCCCCAGCACAAAAAGTAAACATCGGCTATTGGGGGTCATTGGGATCATCATCATCATCATACTGTCGGTCGCGATGCAACAAAGACTGCTTTCATTACTTGACTGCTGCTCTCCATTTAGCTCTCTGCTGTGAAAGTGATCATTTCATGAAAGCTGCCTGCAAAAGTGTTGAAGTGCTGCTGGCTTTTGCAAGTTACCAGCGGCACTCTCTCGGGGACTAAATAGAGGTCTCACATTGGCAAGAACATGTCCAGACAGGCGCAAAACTATTTGTCCCTGCAGTGGCTGGTTGGGAGATGTTGGGAGTTCCATACATCAACCGCCCTTGACACTGCCACAGTGACATGGTTTTCTGTTCAGGATTTGCTCCCTTAGCCTTTGGTTCTGTCAAGAACCTGGACCACAAGGCAGTGGTTTACAACTCTGCAGGGCAGGGGTGTCAAACTCCCTGAGTTATTGCAATACCTGCAATACCTGTCGTTGGGATAAGAAGCAATAACAGAAATGGAGAATAAAGGAGTTCCCTCGTCTCATCTCAAAAACAATTAAATTATTATAAATGTGGTATTTCTACCTGATAATGTTTTGTGACTTAATTCATCATTATCCTTTGTCATTCTACCATTATGATGCCGATTGGCCTGATCGCCCAATGCTGCAGTACTATAAAGTGAGTGGGCATTATCACACACAACTTTACCCTTCCTGATATGGCCTTAGGTCTTGTTAGGACGTAAAACCCCAACAAAGAAACATGTGGATGTCAAGTTGAGACATGACACATCAATGTGATGGACCTGTTGATGACCTCCCCGGGGTTTGGAAAGAGTACCGACACATCATAGGTGTTTCAATCTCCAGGGTTGTATCTAGGTCTTGGGTGTCTTGCTTTTTTGTTTGGGTTTTACATCCTGGCAACAGCTAAGTGCATATTCAGCTGGGTATCGAGTTGTGACAGTGCACACTTATCGTTACTTTATAGTGCTGCTCCACTGGAAGATTGGGGCACCAACCTCATATCCCAGTACTGGAGGATAAGTAATGACAAGTATAACCTTTGTCAGTCATCAGTCTCACTTGGTCAATGTTTGAATTAACGATTTCCCACACGGGAAGCCAGCCAGCACGCATACCAATTCAGCCATTTCATCCACTCACCACACAAGAAGCCAGCCAGCGCTCTTACCAATTCAGCCATCTCATCCAGTCCCCCACAAGAAGCCAGCCAGCTCTCTTACCAATTCAGCCATCTCATCCAGTCCCCACACAAGAAGCCAGCCAGCACTCTTACCAATTCAGCCATCTAACCCAGTCCCCACACAAGAAGCCAGCCAGCGCTCTTACCAATTCAGCTATCTCATCCAGTCCCCACACAAGAAGCCAGCCAGCGCTCTTACCAATTCAGCCATCTCATCCAGTCCCCACACAAGAAGCCAGCCAGTGCTCTTACCAATTCAGCCATCTCACCCAGTCCCCACACAAGAAGCCAGCCAGCGCTCTTACCAATTCACTCATCTCATCCAGTCCCCACACAAGAAGCCAGCCAGCGCTCTTACCAATTCAGGTATCTCATCCAGTCCCCACACAAGAAGCCAGCCAGCGATCTTACCAATTCAGCAATCTCATCCAGTCCCCAAACAAGAAGCCAGCCAGTGCTCTTACCAATTCAGCCGTCTCATCCAGTCCCCACACAAGAAGCCAGTCAGCGCTCTTACCAATTCAGCCATCTCATCCAGTCCCCACACAAGAAGCCAGCCAGCGCTCTTACCAATTCAGCCATCTCATCCAGTCCTCACACAAGAAGCCAGCCAGCGCTCTTACCAATTCAGCCATCTCATCCAGTCCCCACACAAGAAGCCAGCCAGCACTCCTACCAATTCAGTTATATCATCCATTCCCCACACAAGAAGCCAGCCAGCGCTCTTACCAATTCAGCCATCTCATCCGGTCCTCACACAAGAAGCCAGCCAGCGCTCTTACCAATTCACCCATCTCATCCAGTCCCCACACAAGAAGCCAGCCAGTGCTCTTACCAATTCAGCCATCTCATCCAGTCCTCACACAAGAAGCCAGCCAGCGCTCTTACCAATTCAGCCATCTCATCCAGTCCCCACCAGTCCCCACACAAGAAGCCAGCCACCGCTGTTACCAATTCAGCTATCTCATCCAGTCCCCACACAAGAAGCCAGCCAGCGCTCTTACCAATTCAGCCATCTCATCCAGTCCCCACACAAGAAGCCAGCCAGCGCTCTTACCAATTCAGCTATCTCATTCAGTCCCCACACAAGAAGCCAGCCAGCGCTCTTACCAATTCAGCCATCCCATCCAATCCATACACAAGAAGCCAGCCAGCGCTCTTACCAATTCAGCCATCTCATCCAGTCCCCACACAAGAAGCCAGCCAGCGCTCTTACCAATTCAGCTATCTCATCCAGTCCCCACACAAGAAGCCAGCCAGCACTCTTACCAATTCAGCCATCCCATCCAGTCCATACACAAGAAGCCAGTCAGCGCTCTTACCAATTCAGCCATCTCATCCAGTCCCAACACAAGAAGCCAGCCAGTGCTCTTACCAATTCAGCTATCCCAATCGTTCAGTCCTGCATACAAGTGATGTACCACTGCGCAGCCGGGTGATGCATGACCTCAGTTAGGAGTTGGCTATTTGAAATGCTGGAACAGTCCGCCATCGGGACCTCTCCGCTAGTGTGCTGCCACCTGCTGGACCTATTGACCTGACAAGGGTCCGCATAGTCGAGACAAACCACCGGACTGTAGCGGGACTCGTTATGACTGACTGCTATGCAAGTAACATCTAATATCTGACGACGGTCATCTCAGCTAATCAATCTGACTAACCCCCTCTGGGGCAGAGTGCAGGAAATAATTTCTTGATGAGAATGTTTTCAAATTAGAACCTATGAACATTTATTACACACATGTTCCACGGGTGTCCATCTTGTTATTTAACAAAGAGTTTCATCAACATGGAGCAGTGTTTATTGTCTTCTTTGCGCGTTGTCTTCATCAGGATCTATCTGTTATCATGATTAGATGCGGCGGAGAAAGAGTGGTGTGGGTGGGGGAGGTCGGGAGAGTGGGTGTGCGGCGAGAGATCAATGATATGGAAGAAATGATCCATAGATAGATATGGGGTGGGTATGGGGTGAGATATATGATATGGAGGTGGGTATGGGTATGGAGTGAGAGATGGTATGGGTATGGGTATGTGTATGGAGTGAGATATGGTATGGGGGTGGGTATCGAGTGAGGGATAGATGACATCAGGAAATGGGGATGGGTATGGGGTGAGATATAGATATGGGATGGGCATGGGGTGAGCTAGTGATATGAGGGGTATGGGGTGAGATATAGAAATAGGGGTGGGTATGGGGTGATATATAGAAATGGGGTGGGTATGGGATGAGAGATAAATATGGGGTGGGTATGGGGTGAGAGATATATGATATGGAGGTGTGTATGGGTATGGAGTGAGAGATGGTATGGGCATGCGTATGGAGTGAGAGGTGGTATGGGGGTGGGTATCGAGTGAGAGATAGATGACATCAGGAAATGGGGATGGGTATGGGGTGAGATATAGATATGGGATGGGCATGGGGTGAGATATATGATATGGAGGTGGGTATGGGTATGGAGTGAGATATGGTATGGGTATGGGTATGCGTATGGAGTGACATATGGCACGGGGGTGGGTATAGAGTGAGAGATAGATGACATCAGGACATGGGGGTTGGTATGGGGTGAGATATAGAAATGGGGTGGGGATGCGGTGAGATATTGATATGGGGGTTGGTATGGGGTGAGATATAGAAATGGGGTGGGTATGGGGTGAGATATTGATATGGGGGTTGGTATGGGGTGAGATATAGAAATGGGGTGGGTATGGGTATGGAGTGAGAGATGGGATGGAATCGGGTGGGTGTGGGTATGGAGTGAGAGATGGTATGTGGGTGGGTGTGGGTATGGAGTGAGAGATGGTATGTGGGCGGGTATGGGTATGGAGTGAGAGATGGTATGGGGGTGGGTATAGTGCGAGAGATAGATGACATCAGGAAATGGGGATGAGATACACATAGGGGGTGGGTATGGGGTGAGAGAGATGATATGGGGGTGTGTAGGGAGTGAGAGATAAATGATGTCGGGCAAGGAGGAGTAGTATGTATAGGGTGAAAGATGGGCGATATGTGATGAAGGGGGAGTGACATGTATAGACGCTAGGGCAGAACAGTACTAAGGTTGAAGGGGGGAGGGAGGTGGAAGGGGGGGGAGGTGGGAGAGGAGGGGAGGCGGGTGTGGGGAGGGTATGGGGATGGGATATGGAACTGAATATGGGTGGATATAGGGGGATGTGATGGCATGTTATGGGTGCTCGAGGGGGGAGGGGACGGTGGGAGTGTGTGCGCGCGTGTTGGGGAGGGAAGGGGGGATTGGTAGTTACGGTAGGCGGAGGGGGGAGGGGGACAGGAATGTGGGGGCTCTTGAGGGAATGATCAATTGGCGAACGATCTAGGCAGTGAGCCCATGGTGTATATATATGATATATATATATAAATATATATATATATATATACATATATATATATATATATATAAGGAGACCAGCAGATTGGGTTGGATCGTTTATTCGACTCCGGGCTGAGCGATAAATGCCCTACCTAAATCAAAAGCAAAAAACTGGAGGCAAGCGACGATTTGACCGTCTCGAGATCAACCGCCGGGGCCAAAGGAAGCAGCCAGAGGCCGGACGACGGCGATTGGCTAATATTCAACTCGAGCCAAATCGAATAATAAATAATAAATAATTCTCCGAGAGTTTATATGTATATAATAGATTATATATAATATATATGGGCGCCCAATTTCCCGGTGGGTACAAGAGTATAGTGTCTAGGGGGAGGCAGGTACGCTGATGCCTGTGCTGGGCGAGTGTACATACCAGGAGCGGATATGGGTGTATGTTGGGAGAGTGTGCTTAAATCGCCGCTGAGACATCAATACTAGTACTTACAGAAAGACCAGTCTCCTTCCTCCGGCTAAGGAAGTAGTTATTGCCAAACCTAGACTGGGAGATTTCACCCCCCCCCCCCCGCCGCCGCCCTCGCTCTCCCTCGTAACGCCCCCCCCCCCCCCCCCCCCCCCACCCCCCCCCCCCGTCGTCCCATCCGACCGCCGAAACGATACTTGTGATTCCCGGTGTCCAGGCTTTTTTTGTGTTTTTTGTGTGTATTTTTGCATCGAGTTGAGTTTACAGCTTGTTGTCTTTCCACTTGAGTGCACTCCCATAGACGTTTACAGTTTCCCAAAGTACTTAGAGCACTCACAGTTACTTACAACACTCACATCTACTTACAACCATCACAGCTACTTACAAAACTAACACCTACTTACAAAACTCACATCTACTTACATCACTCACATACATATACTCATATCAGTCACAACTACTTACAAAATGCACATCTACTTACAACACTCACATATATATACGTACATCAGTCACAGCTACTTACAAACCTCACATCTACTTACAACACTCACATATATATATGTACATCAGTCACAACTACTGACAACTGCCACATGTACTTACAAAACTTACAAAACTCAAATCTACTTACAGCGCTCACATATATATATATATACATCAGTCACATCTACTTAAAGCCCTCACAGCTACTTACAAACTCACATCCACTTACAACACTCATATATATATACATCAGTCATGGCCACTTACAAAGCTCACAGCTACTTACCTTACATCATACACATATATATATATACGTAAATCAGGCAAAGCTACTTACAAAACTCACATCTCCTTACCTTACAGCACTCATATATATATACATACATCAGTAACATCTACTTACAAAATGCACAGCCACTTACAACACTAACAGCTACTTACAAAACTCGCATATACTTACAGCACTCACATATATATATATATATATATATATATATATATACATACATCAGTCACAACTACTTACAAACTCACATCTACTTACATCACTCACATATATATACATACATCAGACACAGCTACTTACAAAACTCACAGCTACTTACACCACTAACATCTACTTACAAAACTCACATCTACTTACCTTACAGCACTCACCTATATACATACATCAGTCATATCTACATACAGAACTCACATCTAGTTACAGCGCTCACATATATACATACACCAGTCACATCTACTTACAAAACTCACATCTACTTACAACACTCACATATACATATACATACATCAGTCACAGCTACTTACAAAACTCATAACTACTTCCATCACTTCCATCTACTTACATCATGCATATACACATACACCACTGACCTCTCCTTACAACACTCACAGCTACTACTTAAACACTGACATATACTTACAACACTCACATCTAGTTACATCACTGACATATACGCACGCCACGCACATCTACTTACAACACTCATATCTACTTACAACACTAACAACTACTTAGATCACCAGCATCTACTGACATCACTCACATCTACCTACATCAATGACATATACTTACATAATTCACAGATACTTACATAACTCACATTTATTTATAGTATGCACATATACTAACATGACTCACAGCTACTGTCTACATTCAGCTATTTAAAATTCTTACAGTTACTTACCATATTCATAACTACTTACAACACTCACATATACTTACACCACTCACATATACTTACATCACTCACACTTACTTACAACACTCACAATTACTTACAACACGCACATCTACTTACATCACTCAACTATACTTACATCACTCAAATGTACTTACATCACTCACAATTACTTACAACACTCACAGTTACTTACATCACTCACACCTACTTAACTCCATCACAGCTAGTTACAGAACTCACACCTAGTTACAGAACTTAAAGCTAATACAATGGGATAATTCTGGTGGAATCCTTCTGGTGGAGTAATTTCGGTGGAGTACTTCTGGTGGAATCCTTCTGGTGAATGGAAGCTTTACAGTGGAGTACTTCTGGGGGGAGTACTTCCGGTGGAATCTTCCCTGTGGAGGACTTCCGGTGGAATCTTTCCCGTGGAGTACTTCTGGTGGAATCATTCCGGTTGAGTACTTCGGGTGGGAGTACTTTCAGTGGAACGCTTACCGTAGAGGGACTTCCGGTGGAATCCTTCGGGTGGAGTACTTCTGGTGGAATCCTTCCGGTGAATGGAATCTTTTCCTGTGGGAGGTCCTTCCGGTGGGAGTACTTTCGGTGGAATCCTTCCCGTTGGGAGAACTTCCGGTCAGGTGCCATGTGGCTAATCTGAGCTCACTTGATACGCTTAACCCCTCCGCCTCGTGACGCTGCTGCCATCTAGCGGTGCAGGCTCACATTGCCCACATCCGGGCACTGGTCACTCACTCACCGGCCGCCCAGCAGATGGCGTTATTTAATCTGCTCTGAACGGGACACCCATCATGGCAAATATTCACCAATCTGCAACCCTTCCTGGTCTGCTGTCATTTGATCCTTTGCTCGGGGGATGCCGTTAAGCAGGCAATCCGATGGCAATTCGCTAAATTACATCAGGCAAATGCATTCATCATAATGCTATCTGGATATCCTCTTATCAATCCCGTGTTATATATTACAGGACTGTCCTGTGTCGTAATTTGCTCCTACAATTAATTGTCTATATGGTAATTGATATGCCCTAGTTAAAATTATTTTGCTCTTTTTATTACCCTCTTGACTAGATAAAGGATTCACCCAGTACTCGCAGTACATGGGTGAATACCAAGCCTATATAAAAACGGTCGAAAATGCGGGGAAATGAAATGAGAGCCTAATTTCACAATCTAAGAAGCAACAATTATTCTTTACATATGTCTTATTATTTCCCCGCTACCTTTGAGTTGAAAAATATAATAAAATATCTAGTTTATTAAGATCTAAAGGTGATATTGACGGCGTTCTATGGGCACCATCTTGTATTTTTGCATTTTCGCCCATTTCACCAACTCTGTGCCTATATGGGTAGCCATTTGATACTGGCGCCACAGTTTCTAGTTCCTGTTCCACACTAAAGCTATTTTGGCCCGTATTTACAGTATGTTGTCCTTCACCCGTGTACTACAAGTACTGGGTGAATCTTTTATCTACCTCTTCACATGATATACGTTTAAATTCAGAAACTCATCGTTGTCCCTTTACAATGTGACCTTCAGCAACATCACAAGGTCATCTCCTGTAGTGACCCACATGGATTCCGGCTTTAATTTATTATCTGCTGCCATACAAAGTTAAAATCAGCTATATCAGGATAAACATTTCTACAGATAATATATTACTAATCCGTGTAATTTCTTTGTTGTTTTATTTTAATTCTTATTCATTTTAATATCAATTCTTTGATTAAAGATGGATAGTCCTTTGAAATCATCAAATTAAACAAATTAAAAGGCTCACTCATGTTTGATTTTACATAGCTAAAGTAGAAGCTGGTGCATTTATTGAGGATGTACTCCTGCACCGAATAGAAGAAATAAGTAAATTTAATCGATTGCGTCAGAATGTTTGTCATGGATTCCAGAATTAATATGGTATGTTTTCACTTCATATATCTATCTCTAATCTTAGCCCAGCATAATACATACTACTTCCGGCTGATATAAGTGTGTTTGTTTGTTGTTGTTTTACGTCCTAGCAACATCTAAGGTCATATCAGGACGGGGATATAAGTGTGACTTGTTTTTCTAAAGTTGCAAAGTCCAATGAAAATATTAAATTTTTAAAACCAAAACACTGACTTAGATTTGATTCTACATATTCAACTTAGACACTGGTGCCATTATTAAGCATTTTTTTGCTACATAGAAGGGCATAATAAGTCAATTAATACAACCCATTACTACTGAAGTCTATGGTGTCAGAGTTTTGGTGTGCTTGCCAACATTATTTTGGCATGTTTTGACATCAAATATCTCCATGCTGAGACATGGACTTTGAAGAAAGCAATAACAACAAAGCTTGAGGCATTTGAAATGTGGCAATACAGAAGAATGTTAAAAAATCCATGGACAGCAATGATAAGAAACGCGGAGGTCCTAACAAGAATGAAAATAAAGAGACAGATAATACAAACGATCAAAATCAGAACAATTTAATACTTTTGGCCACATGATACAACACCAGGAATCACAGAGAAGAATACTGGAAGGGAAGATAGAAGGGAAAAGACCAAGAGGGAGAAGGAGAACGACATGGATGGACAACATCACTGAGTGGACAGCAATGAGCTATGCGGAATGCGTGAGAGGAACAAATGACAGGAAGAGATGGATGTCCATTGCAGCCAACCTTCTACGAGAAGACGGCACCCATTGATTGATTTATGAGCCATTTAAAATTAAAGTTACTTCAAACTAAAGTAAAGTAGATTATAATGATTAGTATAATATATTTATCTCAGAAAATTGCAAAAACTCAAAAGCATCGGACTATGCAACTATAAACTGACAATAAACACCACTCGTTTTTTTCGCTGTGAATACGGTCCTTGCTGCCGGCATGACGTTGAACAATCAGCAATCGATCACTTTTCTCACGGTTGAGGTCATTTCCTATCGTTGACCTGCTTATGACATTATTTAATGTCGTGTATTTTTTTCTAGTTGTTCTCATACACCCGGGTATTTAGGTTCGGAACCACTGACTTCTTAAATGTAAGACAATATCAGGGTGTGGGGCGTCCTACTATGACCTGAAATGTTGCCAGGACGTAAAACTCCAATAACAAACCAAGCAATAAGATCATAGCGTGAGTTTGACAAATTAAAATAAAACACACCAAAAAAACAGATTGTTGGGTCAACTTTTCCCCAACAATATGCTTAACGCCCAACAGATTATTTATTTTCTTAACGCTTCGTTGTATTCATATGTTGTTGTTCCTCTCTTTCAGGTAAGTCAGCCAATGGGCACAAAGCTTAGCAGTGAATCCTCGACTCCATACAGACTTACTTGAAGGTAGGTTAATGTGACATGTATCACATAATATATGAACAGCCGTGGGATATAGCCAGTACAGTCAACACATAACAACAAGAGAGAGTACAAAAGGTTTACTACAAAACGGCAGCATCTAGTTGCAGCCCTAGGAAGTACAAACAGTAGTAGGGCAAGCGGTAGATAAAGGATTCACCCGGTACTCACAGTACATGGGTGAATACCAGCCCTATATAAAAACAGTCTAAAAAGCGGGTTAATGAAATGAAAGCCTAATTTCACAATCTAAGAAGCAACATTTATTCTTTGTAGGTGTCTTCATATCCACCCGCTACCTTTGAGTTGAAAAATATAATAAAATATCTAGTTTAATAAGATTTAAAAGTGAAATTGACGGCGTTCTAGCGCCGCCATCTTGTCTTTTTGCATTCTCGCCAATTTCACCAACTCTGTGCCTATATGGGTAGCCATTTCATACTGGAGCCACAGTTTCTAGTTCATGTTCTATACTAAACCTATTTTCGCCCGTATTTACACTATGTTGTCCTTCACCTGTGTAGTAAAAGTAGGTGTAGGGTGGTTGCTTATTAGAATTTTACATCCTGGCAACATCTAAGGTCATATTAGGACGGGTACCAACTTGTGACACTGTGCACTCACGGCAACTTCATAGTGCTTCCCTACCGAGAAATCAGGCCACCAGTACCATGACCCAATATCCCATTCAGTCACACTATCCTGACACTTAACTACCCAGTCATTGCCCTATCCTATTAATGCCAAGTGCCAAGCAAGGAAGCGACAAGTATCCATTTTTGTAAGTCATTGGTTTGACTCGACCAGGAATCGAACTCGGGATGTCCCGCATGGGAGGTCTGCACTCTACCGATTCGGCGACCGCGTTCACTGCCTTGCCAGCTGTGGAAAGTTGGCATGCTGCTAGCTATCTGGAAAGTGTCAGTGAGTCAGTGGAGTGGCCGACTGCTGGCGGGGGCGCAGAAGGTGTGAAATAATACTGGCTAATTAGGTGCTTACAGAGATAAACTTTCCTGTCCACCTGAGAAAGGAATCCAATTCGCAGCGAGCAGGGGGAGGGGAGCCTGTCAAATATCCCACAATGCAAGATTTGTGAACAATTCTCATTAGTACCTTCTGTAGTGATTATTACAATATAGACGTTCCACTTTTGGGATTTAAAAAAAGTACCTATATACAGTAGAACCCCGTTACACCAAGCTCGGTTAAACCAAATGATCAGTTAATCCAAACTATCATATAAAAAAGTTGGTTAAACCAAAGTCGGTTCATCCAAAGTATCGGTTAATCCAAACAAAATTGTCGGCCCAGGCCACTTCCGGTACAGTTGAACCAAACTTGCATGTGGTTTTAAGGTCATCTGACACTTTTTTATATGATAAATGGTAGTATTTGTCAGGTCGCCAAAAAAAGTTTGGATTAACCGATCGTTTGATTTAACCGAGGTTGGTTTAATGGGGTTAAACTGTATAAACATAAAAAAACAATAATCATAGTGTCCACATACATTGTACATTCATAATAAACCCCCGTTTTTGCCAAAGCCAAGTCAAAGTCAAAGCTCGGTTAAACCAATGATCAGTTAATCCAAACAAATTTCGAGGGTCCCTTCAAGTTTGGTTTAACGAGGTTATAATGTATATATGCTGTATAAGAAGTATGTCTATGTATACATGTTTACCTGTAATACTCCGGAATTCCATACTTGCTCCTCCGCTCTACACGCCAGTAATCGGGTGATGGAGCCTTGGGCTAGTCATCTACTCCTCCAACCTGCTCAACCTCAGTGTCAGTGACAGTGATGCCACATCCCACCGCTCGCTTCTGCTTAGTAACCTCATTCACTTACCGCCAAACATTTATTATTCTCATAATTTACTTCTGCATTGATTGTTACACTTACAGTATAGACCTTCCACTATTGGGATTTAAAAACGTATATATATATATATAACCCATATACAAATTCCAGTGCACTAGTGACAGTATTCACGGCAATGGTAGTGGTGGTGCCACCTGTCCCACCGTGAAAAGGGGGTTCATCCATAAAGCAGTACACAACATATGGGTGACCAATATAGGGAATCTTTCCTTATGTGCCTTTATACTCGCATAACTTATATACAGCACACATATATATAATACCATTTAATGGCATAGTGCATGTTAATTTTAACATGGGTAATTCACACACAGAAACTGGACAGCCGACACTTAACAATATGATACTGTGCCACCACCTTGTGGATCCTGCCCAAACTAACCACCCAGTGGCCACCATCGCTCCGTGCCGCCACCTTCAGGAACCTGGCTCATTACCCATATGCTCGATAGGTGCCGAACCAATATCAAATCTCCCACCAATTCGGTCACGTGACCCTATGCCGGTTTGAACTCCACGCACAACTGTCTCAGCCGCCGCCATCTTCGCACCATCCAGCTTTCTTCACCCACCCACCCACACCACTAGATAAAGCATGAATCTATAGGGTTGAGGGTTCGAGTCCTGCCCGATCCATTCATCAGCAGGGCAACCGAAGAAGCAGAACGACGGCGATTCCAGTTCCAACAACTCATACCTGATAAAGTAAAGCCATTGTACCAAATGCTGTCTCGTGTTGTGAATTATCAAAATAGTGGAACATTTAAAATGATGTTTTTTTCTCGATATCAGTAGTTTGGCACGGAGGAACTTTTTCCGATGGCGTATCATATATTTACAAAGATTATGCCCACGTGTGACAGTTACACTGTTGATACATAATGGAGTCATTTATGGTATTTATGTGAGACATAATCTAACACGGGCTCTCGGAATCTTGAGGTGTCACTTAGTGCGCATCGGTTAGCACTACTATAGTTAAATTATTTAATTTGGTACCGTGGTGCTGACCAGGGAACACTCGCAGACATTGATTGGGGTTCTTCTATGAAATTGCGCTGAGACAATTTTGACTCGGGTTGTACCGCTTAAGCTTCATAAAGGACAAAAGAATGACATGTCGGTGAATTTCATAAATCCAGTGGTCGTCCCCGGTTTATTGCTGGCCAGAAGTGACCTGCCACTGCATATCCTGGTACTGATGTAACCACTAGTATGGCGGGGCAGTGGCCGCTAGCAGGTTGGTTGGTTGGTTGTTAGATTTTTACATCCTGGCAACATTCAAGGTTATATCAGGACCAGTACTGACTTGTAATAATGCGTACTCATGGTGACTTTATAGTGCTGCCCCACTGGGAATCTAGGCCACCACCACCATGACTTGATATCCCACTCGGTCACATTATCCTGATATTGAGCAAACCAGTCCTTGCCTTATCCTAATAATGCTGAGTGCCTGGCTAGTAGGAAGCGACAAGTATACATTTTTAAGTCATTGGTTTGACTCGACCATGGTTCTACCGAAACAGAAGGCGGACGGTCAACTCATTTGGCGATCCCGTCTGGTTTGCTGCTAGCAGGAAGCGGCCTAGTCTGCCGTGTTGTTGTTCCCAGTCTTGCATGCTGCCACCTATCAAAGCTACTGGCATGACAATAGTCAGTGTAGGGAAGGCCACTGCCATGTGGTAGCGGATATTAAGGCCACGACAGATTATAAAGTTGCTGAATATAGAAGTGAACTATAAAGCGGCTGTCACACCTCGCCGGATTGAGCAACGGACAGAATTGTCTAGTCTGGTGGTGATAAGTATCAAAATGTATTAAAATGTTGCAGTATCAGATAAATGGCCACTGGATGAACGGACAGGAAACAGACATGAACGGATAGCCAACAGACGAAATGAAATCAAACCAGACAAGAAAAGTAGATGTCAGTCCGGCGGCATCCGTTCCTAGTTTTGTGCATGTTTAAAACTCGTACAGACGCAAACCGGACGTTATTCATTTTCTGTCTGTTTCCCCCAATCCGGTGAGGTGTGACAGGGCCTTAAAGGCGCTGTCACATTACGGCGTATGGCGGGAGCGTATGGCGGCGTAGCGGCTTACGTCATATACGTCGCCATACGCCGCATACGCTACGCATACGCTACGCATACGCTACGCATACGCTACGCATACGCCGCCAGTGCCGCAACACGCCGGCGTATGTGAAGCCTATGATGCATACGCCGCCATACGCTTTCATAAATCCGTCCGTCCAAATTTTTTTGTGCATGCTCAAAAAAACGCGACCTATGAGGGCGTATGGCCCATACTGTCAAAAAATGTCACAGCACGCTCCCATACGCTCCCATACGCTACACATACGCTACGCATACGCTACGCATACGCTCTTCATACGCTCCTCATACGCTCAAACACACCCGAAAGTGGCACCCGATGGCGTACGTAGGTTTTCAATACGCTCCCGCCATACGCCGTAATGTGACAGCCCCTTAAACAACTGATTCATCGAAATAGGAGAGTATTGTAAAGTGCCTCAGAAAGCTTACTCTTGTATACTGGATCTCCCAATGGCTGTCTCGCATGACCAGATTCCTCTTGGGTATCTCTCTGTGTCTGTTGGGTGCCTCAATGACTACTCCAACAGAGTGCACTCTAATGCAATATCAGTTGTTCATCTAGAACTATGTGGAAATCGTATATTATTAAGCGCATTGATGTACGGGTCCACATCCACTTATTCCACATTCTGTGATCCGGAAAGCTCCAAAAACTGAAGGTTTTCTTTGTGTGTTCAGTATTTATAATAAATAAATAAACTTTAATAGTATTTACAGTCTATATTTATCCTACTTAGTATGAATATTCATGTTTCCCTGGACAAATATTGATGTGCGTTATTTGTGTTAATTTGAAGCTTTATATGCTTAAGTTTTGGCGAATGCTTGTGTTGGAAATAAAAAATACTTGACCCTTCATGGTCTATAATTATCCCATTATTTCATTTGTCAGAATAGTACTCTATAAGCAAATTGTAATAGTATTTATAATCTTTATTTACCCCACATAGTGCGCATCTTCATCAGTTTTGACTGCAGTACTAATGTTTGATTTCTACCTTTATTCTGAAATCATGCCAAATCCAGAATTCCGGAATTCATGCAACTGGCCCCATGGATTTTGGCTAAGGGGATGTGGACCTGTATTAACACCAGCAAGCAGTAGTACACAGGGCTGAAACACTGTGGGTGGTAATGGCAATATATACAGCATTAGCGGTGTCGTTGAAGTAGAGACATAGGCACCATCATCATCGCTCCCTTAATTCCCTGTCACACCTCACCGGATCGGGGGAAATGGACAGAAACCGAACAAAGTCTGTTTCGTGTCCGGACAGGTTTTGAACATGCACAAAACTAGGAATGGATCCCACTGGAATGATGTCTACGGTTCTTGTCCGGTTTGAGTTTGTTTCATCCATTGGCTATCCGTTCCTTTCCGTTTCATGTCCGTTTCATGTCCGTTTCATGTCCGTTTCATGTCCGTTTTATGTCTGTTCGTCCAGTGGCCATTGACTCAATAGCGCAACATTTTGACACATTTTAATACATTTTGATACTTATCACCACTGGACTAGACAATTCTGTCCGTTGCTCAATCTGTTTAGGTGTGACTGTTGCTTTAACTGCGAGGGTTTGCTGGGGGATCACTGCTGACTTTGCAACCAGTTTACCCTATTTCCGAGGTTAGCGTGCTAACCATTACGCTAGCTAAGCTCCCTGACGCAATCACCCACCCTATTCACGCCCATATGTCTACTGTCTATGTGGCTCCTATTGCAGTATCAAACAGGACGATGTCTAATTTTTATAAGACGGCTTAGTCCAGAGCACCGTGTGATGAGTGTGTGTTTGGTTGTGTTTGTTGGGGTTTTACATCCTAGCAACATCCAACATCATATCTGTACAGGAACCGACTTTTGACAGTGTGCACTCATGGCAACTTTCATAGTGCTGCCTCACTGGCAGACCAGGTGCCGTATGCACCAATCGGTGTTAGGGCCTTAACCGCGGCTAGGCTAGCTCAACATGGCTAACTGTGGAAAATCTATATGCACCAATCGGTCCCAGCGCTAACCGCCGACCGTAGCCTAGGCTAAGCTAAACCATTTTCAAATCAGGTTTTACTGCTAGCCGGGGCGGTTAGTGTGCATGTGTGGGTCTCAATCTATTCAATGCGATCATATTTGACAGAATTAAATACGCAATAAGTGAAATTTTATCAATTTAACCCTAAATCCGAAGCGAAATTACTTCGGCGGAGATATTAATATTTTCGAATTGACGAATGTAAAGTAAGCAAATCGTCGCCTCCGAAGCGACATCGATATCCATAATGTCCATACTGTCCAACGTCAACTAAACATGGCCGTCGCCGCCTCCGCCGAATCGGCGGCAGTATAGTATACCCAAATCTATTCAATGCGATCATATTTGACAGATTTACATACTCAATAAGTGAAATTTATTCAAATTAACCCTAAATTTGAACCGATATTAATGCTCCCGCCACATTGGCGGCCTTATTCATATTGTCAAATCGAGGGAATTCCCAAATCTATAAATAATTTCACGGTTAGCTATCCGCCCCGGCTAGTACATTGGTGCATACCACTTTCCCTATTTCTCCAACTCGCCGCTACTCCGAGATAGCTAACCGGAGCTACCGCCCTAACTCCGGCTAAGCCTATCACCGATTGGTGCATACGGCCCCAGGCCACCAGCACCATGACCTGATATCCCACTCAGTCCATATTATCCTTATACTGAGCTAACCAGTCCTTGCCCTATCCTAGCAATGCCAAGCACCAGCCATGGAATTGACAAATACAAATGTTGTAAGTCATTGATTTGACTCGACCGGGATTCAAACTCTCGACTTTCCGAACAGGAAGCCTGCGCTCAACTAATTCGGTCACCACCACGCATCGACACACAATGCAGTCCTGATATGACCTTAGATGTTGTCATGGCATAAAACTCCAACAACCAACCACACAATGCGTTATCACTATCAGCAAGTAGCCGAGGTTGGCTAATACCTAATGCTATGGCGTACAACAGTGGCGTGTGGACTTTGAGTATGAGGCGGGGGTGTGTGTTAGTGATAATGAGCCATCCAGTGCAGTAAGAAGCGGTGCAAACAGGCGCCCAGAGAGCGGTATTTATGCTGTGTCCTCACGCGCCTGTTGGCACAGTCTCGCCGACTCTCGCCGCCAGGAAGGTCAGCATTGTGTTGTGGCGACGCCGCTGTCCTGGAGTGTCGACTAATTGTTTGTGGCAGGGCGCGGCGCGGCCTGGACTGGGGCCAGGTATGTTGTGTGTGCTGACTGCGTTTCCTTGCTGGCTGGTGATTGTGGCTATTCATTGTAGTAGTACTTGTGGCTATGTCATGTAGGAGTTGGTGGCTAGGATGTGTATTGCGTGTATGTATGTTGTGTACTAATTGTGGTTAGGAATTGTAGCAGTGTTTCTGGATATGTCATGTTTGAGTTGGTGGCTATGGTGTGTATTGTGTGTATGTATGTTGTGTACTAATTTTGGTTATGCATTGTGGTAGTGTTTGTGGCTATGTCATGTAGGAGTTGGTGCCTATGGTGTGTCTTGCCTGTATGTATGTTGTGTACTAATTCTAGTTATGCATTGTAGTAATGCTTGTGGCTATGTTATGTAGGAGTTGGTGGCTAGGATGTGTATTGCATGTATGTACGTTGTATACTAATTGTGGTTATGCATTGTAGTAGTGTTTGTGGCTATGTCATGTAGGAGTTGCTGGTTATGGTGTGTATTGTGTGTATGTATGTTGTGTACTAATTATGGGTATGCATTGTAGTAGTGTTTGTGGCTATGTCATGTAGGAGTTGGTGGCTAGGATGTGTATTGCGTGTATGTATGTTGTGTACTAATTGTGGTTAGGAATTGTAGCAGTGTTTGTGGATATGTCATGTTTGAGTTGGTGGCTATGGTGTGTATTTTGTGTATGTATGTTGTGTACTAATTTTGGTTATGCATTGTGGTAGTGTTTGTGGCTATGTCATGTAGGAGTTGGTGCCTATGGTGTGTCTTGCCTGTATGTATGTTGTGTACTAATTCTAGTTATGCATTGTAGTAATGCTTGTGGCTATGTTATGTCGGAGTTGGTGGCTAGGATGTGTATTGCATGTATGTATGTTGTATACTAATTGTGGTTATGCATTGTAGTAGTGCTTGTGGCTATGTCATGTAGGAGTTGGTGGCTATGGTGTGTATTGCGTGTATGTACGTTGTGTACTAATTGTGGTTAGGCATTGTAGTAGTGCTTGTGGCTATGTCATGTAGGAGTTGGTGGCTATGGTGTGTATTGCCTGTATGTATGTTGTGTACTAATTGTGGCTAGGCACTGTAGTATTTATGGCTATGTCATGTACGGGTTGTTGGCTATGGTGTGTATTGCTTTGTTACATGTAAATTGCTTACTGATTGTGTCTCGGCCTAGTTGTGATTGTGGATATTCCATGTAGTGGATGTTGGCTATGGTGGATCTTCCTCGTATGTACGTTGTGTACTGATTGTGTCTAGACTGTCCTCATTGTGCCCATGTCAGCTGTTAATGGTGTCTATGTCAGCTTCTGATTGTGTCTATTCCATATGCTCATTATGTTTGTCAGGTTCTGATTGTGTCTGTGTCAGGTTCTGATTGTGTCTGTGTCAGGTTCTGATTGTATCTGTGTCAGGTTCTGATTGTGTCTATGTCAGGTTCTGATTGTGTCAATGTCAGGTTCTGCCTGTGTCTATGTCAGGTTCTGACTGTCTACATCAGGTTCTGATTGTTTCTATGTCAGGTTCTGATTGTGTCTATGTCAGGTTCTGACTGTGTCTGTCAGGTTCTGATGGTGTCTATGTCAGGTTCTGACTGTGTCTATGTCAGGTTCTGACTGTGCCTGTCAGGTTCTGATGCTGTCTGTCAGGTTCTGCCTGTGTCTATGTCAGGTTCTGATTGTCTATGTCAGGTTCTGACTGTGTCAGTCAGGTTCTGACGGTGTCTGTGTCAGGATCTGACTGTGTCTATGTCAGGTTCTGACTGTGTCTACATCAGGTACTGACTGTGTCTATGTCAGGTTCTGATGGTATCTACATCAGGTACCGACTGTGTCTATGTCAGGTTTTGAGTGTGTATATGTCAGGTTCTGACTGTGTCTATGTCAGGTTCTGACTGTGACTATGTCAGGTTCTGAATGTGTCTATGTCAGGTTCTGACTGTGTCTATGTCAGGTTCTGATTGTGTCTATGTCAGGTTCTGACTGTGTCTCCGTCAGGTTTTGATAGTCTATGTCAGGTTCTGATTGTGTCTATGTCAGGTTCTGACTGTCTTTATGTCAGGTTCTGACTGTGTCTATGTCAGAATCTGATTGTGTCTATTCTATATGCTGATTATGTTTGTCAGGTTCTGATTGTATCTGTGTCAGGTTCTGATTTTGTCAAGGTCAGGTTCTGACTGTGTCTATGTCAGGTTCTGATTGTATCTGTGTCAGGTTCTGATTATATCTGTGTCAGGTTCTGACCGTGTCTCTCAGCTTCTGACTGTGTCTATGTCAGCTTTTGACTGTGTGTATGTCAGGTTTTGACCGTGTCTATGTCAGGTTCTCACTGTGTCTATATCAGGTTCTGACTGTGTAGACATCAGGTTCTGACTGTGTCTATGACAGGTTCTGATTGGCTATACGGCGTGTTGCCTCCTCCTTTTGTGTCTATGTGCCGTGCTGGTTCCTGTGTTGCCGCCCGTTGCCCGGAGTCTGAATGGCTTCGTGTCGGGCAGCAGGATTGAGTTAGCCGTGTCCAGACTCCCTGATCTTGTCGCCCGCCGACTGAGATATTCAGGTAATTCGCAACAGCCACTCCACAATGCCTACCCCATGCCCCATGTCTGCCTCTTGTACTAGCGGGGTGGGTGGGAGGGTGAGTTTAGAGCTTGCTGTCGGTTCGGAGGTCGAGTGCTTTGTGGCAAGCTGCTCGATGCGCGATCACATGACCGGATACACATGCCCCTCGATACCTTTTTATGGACTCGGTGTCAAAGTTGCGCAATCCAATGGTTAAAATAAAAGATTCAGCCATATTTTCAAATTATGTCTTTGTGGGTGATAAAAACTAAGAATAAGATAGTGCAGTAGTCTGCGCTGACCTCTCAGTCAAGGAGCCAGATAGACAAGTGGGCATGGATAGGCTGATGACATCAGGGAGCCTAGGTGGTGTAATCATTACCATGGTAGTCCCAGAATGGCAACAGATTTGGGTTCGAATCCTGCTCTAGGCATACTCTTTCCTATTGGCATCACAGCCATGACACTGGTGCCCCCATCCTTATATGACCATAGATGTTGCTAGGACATAACACAACAAACACGCATGACACTGGTGCCATGACCAGGATGCTTTGCAAGCTACACACTGTACACTTGTTAACCTACCCTGTGTACATATGTGTAAGTGCATTGCCTGTATGTATCTAATCGTAAGCGTTACATGGGGTATGGACATAAAACATTCAAAAGGCTTACGATCACAGGGAACAAGTGTAACAATTTGCACTGACCGGTCAGGAATGGAGCCGCAAATGCAAGTAAGCATGTAGAGGGTGATTGCATCAGGGAGCCCAGATAGTGTAATGGGTGATATGCTAGCTACGGAATGGAAAGAAGTGTGGTTATATTTGATGAATGAAAATATAAGACGTGATGTGTTATCGATTCCGCCAACCCGTCCGATGGTAATAAAGGCAAGACCTCTACAGAGAACCTAAAGGAGAAAACAGAAAAACAGGAAGTCTAATCAAATTTCTCTCAGTAGAAGGAGCTGCAGAGAACCACCATGAGGTTGAGACTATGCTGAGCAACCTGCGAACACAGGCCAGCACTGCACTGCAGTTTAATAAGATAAAACCCTAATGTAGGAACTCTTTCATGAGTCCCCATTAATAGGAGAGCGGTTCCCCCCCCACATCACCCACCACCCACCACCCACTCCCCTCCCACACGCAACCCCACCCACCAACCCACCACAACACACCCAACCCCCCCTCTGTCTTTAATGGTCTCTGAGTTCCTCTCGCCTGAAAGGTTGATCGATGGTTGATAATGAAGTGGTTAAAAGGTGAGGATTCTGTGTGAGAGCAGGTGGACGGGGTCTGCCCCTGGGCTGCTCCTACTGACTGACCCTTGGAATTCTGGGTAGCGGGAGCGGAACTATTCGCTTGGGATGAACCCCGCTTTAAAGATCTTGTGATTGCGAGATGCTGTGATGTATCTCAATTAAAGAACACACTCAGAATGGAGTATTTGACCTTGAGCCGAGTAGATGAGAGGTCAGGATTGGTCTGCCTGGCAGCGTTAGACTCTTGAGTGGTGGATGGCTATTATTAGTAGTTCTGTGGCGTTGCGCAGGATGAGAGAACTGTGGACTTAAATAGGTTATAATGCATACTGAACAGGATTCAGGTTTGCTTTAATTAATACTATTTTCCAAATCTGTAACAAAGCGTAAAGAGGCAAAGAGAATGCCTAATATGGAAGAGGAGCGCAGGAGAGAGTTGGATGTAACTTTGCAAGCTCGGGTGGCAGTAGTGTGTGTGTGTGCGTCGATTATTGTCCCTCCCATAGTTGTGAGGTGAGGAGTGTGTGGGGGGGGGGGAGTAGTTCAACTCGGCAAACATTATTAGTTAGTGAACCTGGGTACTTTTAATCAAACACAGGACTCATTACAGACACGCAACATGATTCGGCTAAAGAACGACATAACAGAGAAGTGCGCGTAACAAAGGTTTATTGAGACAGAACAGTCGCGCATTGCCAGTTAGCTGGAAGGTAACGGTGCACCGGTGGGCTGTGGGCAATGGCCGCGAAGGTGTGAAATCACACTGGCCAATAGACGGACATAGAGATAAAGTCACCCGTCCACTTGGAGACGAGTCCAAGGTGAAGCGCACATGGTGACCAGGGGAGGGGAGGATGCGATATCATTCCTGCCAACTCACCAACAATGCAAACATTGCGAACAATTCCCGCATATCCCTCAAGGCGAAGGCAACATCAGACATGCTGAGTTGCGAAAACCCGAAGCCTACCAGCATCACTAATTAGGAGAGCACACACAGTCGCTCTGTGTGATACTTGCCTTGCATCTTATTGCCTATTGTCTACTCCAGGTGCTAATAGCTCTGCAACTCTCCCAGATTAGATTCAGAATGAAGAAATTCACCAAAAGCTTCCCTGCAGCATCTGTGATATGCGCCATCAGCCGGTCATGTGAGAACGACAGGAAGGGCGAATCGGGTGGGAAAGGAAGGAAGGGCTGCGCTAACCTTTATTCTCAAAGGACTCTTGAAATCAGTCCGTAGGGTCCTTTTGAACAGATTTAACTTAACCTGTTAACTCGTTGCATATTTTCTTATTTTGTCTCACTGATGGCAATTGTTTCCTTAAAGCTACATAGTGAGATGAAAGCCTACAATTAAGTGTCTAAGCCAAGACATGGATATAGATTTTAGTTGATCTATCCAACTTAGTGTAAAATGTTCCGATCTAATGGCATGAGGATAGATGTGAACTCTACTATAATAAATTGCAACTTGTCTATATAATGGTAAATGGTGATATATAAAACCCAAAGGCATATGAGGGATATGTGGAGTTGGTAAACTATTACTCATTAGGGATAGAAATTGTATAGTAAAATAGTATAGAGGAGGAGTGTCACTTCTTAGATAGTCTTTGGAGGAGTCACCTCACATACCCCCTCCCCCCCATGGTGTTATTTATGGATCACTGGCCACCACAAGGCACTGTAGCCAGCATGACAAGGCCTTGAATACAACAGATTGAACTCTGATTGGTGGATCAACCCATGTGACCACTGCCATCTTGGATTCTAGAAACCTATATAAGATAATACACCAGGGAGTCTCACTCTCCTACTTTCACTCTTTACCTACTTTCCTTCATTACCTGTATTGATTTCTCTTACCTTGTCCACACCATTCACACCACTGGCCGGCGACTTTACAAAATGGCGACCACGACGAGACGGCGACTTTACATTAGGTCCCGTCCTGATATGACCTTAGATGTTGCCAGGGCGTAAAACCCCAACCAGCAACCTAACCTCGCCTAGTTACCTCCCAGTATATGTTTCTTTTTTCTCTGATCTTGTTCTTTACCTATCATTCATGTGGCGATGTTTTGCTTATTTCCCTGTAATTGTCTATCTATCTATTGTTGTAGATTTGTTTACTCAGTAGAGGCACTTGTCATTAGTGCTGGAACACCAGTGCGTTAGCACTGACAACATGTTATTCAGAGGAATAAAAACACTTGAACAAAAAAAAGAAAAATACCGGTGCACTTATGAAGTATTTATTGACGCATAGAAGGGTATATAGTATGTCAGTTTAATCGAATCTGTTGTTGCTGAACCCAATGGCGTACATAATTCTGACAAGTATGTCAACTATCAATGTTGCATGGTTTCCCTTCAAATGTATTCAAAGGTAGTTATTTAAAATAAAATTTATTTAAAACGAAAGCAAAGTATACTAGTAACACTCAACTTAACAAATGTATCTAACAAATGGAAGAAACTCAAAACTGTAGGACTCTACCACTTTTAATACGGCACTGTAGGCAGTAGGTCTGGCTGTGGTGGAAAGTACTTCCTCTCCACATCTCTTTCAGTATCTCTCTGAGTGGGATTGGCGCATAATTTCCGAATTGTGGTTGATTCGGTGATGGGAGCCGGGTACCCACCACGCCCCAAGCGGCCTGGACGAACACTGACCAAAACCTTCCCCTGCACACCTGGCCATTCGGTTTCGCATCCTCAAGGCATTAACATTTCACTACGCCCACCACCCTCTATATAAGGACTACTGCATAGGGGTCGGCTCCGGCGGCCTCAGAGCGGCCTCGGCGATCCGGGAGGCCTTCATTGACATCGACGCCCTGGACTGATCCCTGCCTGTACCGTTCATGACATAAGAAATATATTGTTCTTTCTCCCACATACGTCTCTGGCTTCCCTCATTCGAATCACAGTGGGAATGTTGGTGGTCAAATTGGCATATGGGTTCAGTTTTAAATGAATGCAGATTTTGAAGATCTGTGGAGGTTTTGTTCATTGCTGCAGGTTTCGTAGATCTGTATGTCTATTCACAGAACTATGCAGATTCATCGATCTGTGCATGTTTAATAGATGTGTGCAGGTTTCCTAGATCTATACAGGTTATTATATATCTGTGCAGGTTTCATAGATATGTGCAGGTTTCCTAAATCTGTCCAGTGTTCTTAGATCTGTGCAGGTTTCCTAGATCTGTGTAGGTTTCCTAGATCTGTCAAGGTTTCCTAGATCTGTGTAGGTTTGATAGATATATCCAGTGTTTATAGATCTGTGCAGGTTTACTAGATCTGTATAGGTTTTCTAGATCTGTCAAGGTTTCCTAGATCTATGGATAGTTCATAGATCTGCGCAGGTGTCCTATATATGTACAGGTTATTATAAATCTGTGTGGGTTTCCTAGATCTGTGCAGGTTTTATAGATATATCCAGTGTTCACAGATTTGTGCAGGTTTCCTAGATCTGTGTAGGTTTGCTAGATCTGTATAGGTTTCTTAGATTTGTCAAGGTTTCATACATCTGTGGAGTGTTCCTAGATCTGGGCAGGTTTCCTAGATCTGTACAGGTGATTATATATGTGTGCATGTTTCCTAGATATGTGCACATTTCCTAAATCTGTCCAGTGTTCATAGATCTGTGCGGGTTTCCTAGATATGTGTAGGTTTCCTAGATCTGTAGAGGTTTCTTTGATATGTCAAGGTTTCAGAGATCTGTGGAGTGTTCATAGATCTGTGCAGGTTTCCTAGATCTGTACATGAAAGAGAGGGCGCCCTCGTCTCCGGTTCAAGGATACCATCAAGAGAAACTTGAAGCTGAGAGACATTAAGACTGACTCATGGACGCAACTCTCATAGCAGAGAGCTAAATGGAGAGCGGCAGTCAAGTACTGAAAGCAGTCTTTGTCGCATAGTGACCGACGGCATGATGATGACATGTTTCCTAGATCTATGCAGGTTTCCTAAATCTGTCCAGTGTTCATAGATCTGTGCAGGTAATCTATATCTGTGTAGGTTTCCTGGTTCTGTAAAAGCTTCTTTGATCTGTTTAGGTTTCCTAGATCTGTGGAGTGTTCATAGATCTGTGCAGGTTTCCTAGGTATGTAGAGGTTATTATATATATATGTGCAGACTTCTTAGATCTGTGCAGTTTCCCAAATCTGTCCAGTGTTGATAGATCTGTTCAGGATTCCTAGATCTGTATAGGTTTGATAGATCTGTCCAGGTTTGATAGATCTGTCCATGTTTTGTAGATCTGTGCAGTGCACATAAACAAAAACAGTTTTGCGCATAGAAACTCACAGTGTACAAAGGATGCTTAACATGAGATGATACTAATCTGACATAGACAAACAGCTGAGGGATACCCCTTCACCAATAACGCACTCTACCACATTGCGGACAAACCAACAATTTGAATCTAGATCTAGACCAGTTGCTTCCTAATTTTGTAGAGCAATGCTGCTCAAGCAATGGGAAAAACATGACAGCACTAACACATATCAGCACTGCCTTTTGTCGTACAAAAACTCCATATAGTCTATTTATATGTACATGCATACATACAGATATACATTTATATATTTATAGAATTCTTCGGTTATGATAAAGTTAAAGTTTCATAGTTTAATGTTTTAAGTTTCTACCATAGTTAACAATATATATGTGTTAGGTTCATCGATATTATCTACCTTACTTGGAGATAACTTTACTTTTAAAGTGCTAACATTTGAAACCCATGAACAAATTAATTGTGGCATGCACATCAAAATGCTGGACACCACATACATCAACGGTGACGGGTTCTATTCTTTGAATAACTTCATTTACCGATCCCCTTCTAGGCGGCTACAAATGTCTAAAAACAACCAGCGCACTAGCATATCTAAGCGAGCTTGCGATGTAGGATAAAATCTACGCCAGTGTTTTGGTTTGCGAACAGTTTACGCTTTCATTTGGACTGTGCAGATTTCAAATTCAACACCGGCTGTAATTGCAGCTGTCGATGTGTTAGTAGTACAAGGCTCATCACCGGGTGGAAAAAGGCATAATGGAAGAGCCCGCGAGTAAATTGATGGATGGGACATGGGGGTCCACGCACACTGACAAAGGCAGGGGTACCAACCGGAAATAAGCAACTTGCTCCGCTGATTCCAGTGATGGGGGAGGAGTAGCCCTGATGGGGGCTACTGGAATTTTCTTTTTAAGATTTAAAACAAAATTACAATTGTATTTGTTGATTAAGCCGGGAAAATTCAAAGCGTGGACAATTGTTTGTTTATGTCTTTATTTGTGGGATCTTTATGGTCTTCGCAACAGTTAAGGTCATATCAGACTACAATTACATTTGTTGATTAAGCCGGGAAAATTCCAAGGGTGGGCAATTGTTTGTTTGTGTCTTTATTTGTGGGATCTTTATGGTCTTCGCAACAGTTAAGGTCATATCAGACTACAATTACATTTGTTGATTAAGTCGGGGAAATTCCAAGCATGGGCAATTGTTTGTTTATGTCTTTATTTGTGGGATCTTTATGGTCTTCGCAATAGTTAAGGTCATATCAGACTACAATTACATTTGTTGATTAAGCCGGGAAAATTCCAAGCGGGGACAATTCTTTGTTTGTTGGTCTGTGGGAGCTTTGCGGTCCTCGCACCAGCTTAGATCATATCAATAATGTGTAATTTTTTTAGGTAAATTAATTTATATTCATATATATATCTATTGTTAGTGCCGCAGCACTGGTCTTCCGACTGTGTATTGTAGGTATATAGGTATTGACACAATCTTTGTGTGTGAATTGAATTGTATTGTAGTGTATTATATTGTTCCTCCCGCGACGTGACGAAATATCCGACTCAGTCACATTATCCTAATACCGAGCAAACAGGTCCTAACCCTGTGATATTAATGTTGGGCGCCAGCCTAGGTGGTGATAAATATCAATTTAGAAAATCTTTAGTTTGACTTGGCCCGGTGTAACGATTTCAATTTCCCCCCTTTCCAAGTTCCCCGTGGGAATCTGGAAACGTTTTTAATTTCCCTCCTGTGAAATTGAAAACATTTTCAGATCCCTGGGAGGGAAATTAAAAACAGTTTTCAGATCCCCCCCCCCCCCCTATTTTCAAATTTCCCCCTCTGGGAATTTAAAATTGTTTTAACAACTTAAAGAAACGTTTTAAAATTCAGACCTATAATATTTTGTTGTTAGCCATCTTGGAGACTTTTTGTGTCATTTGGGGTGAAATATGTTTTGTTGTACTAGTAATAATTTTCATTATGCTATTCTCTGTGTATTATTATATTTGTCATGCACAATTTAAAAATAAATAAATAAATAAATAAAATTCCCCAAAAATGGGGGTAGGGAAAGTTAAAATGAGGGAGGGAAATTGAAAATGTTTTCAAATTCCCATGGGGTGAATTTGAAAACATTTTCAAGTTCCCGTGGGGGAACTTCAATCAGGGGGGAATTTGAAATCTTTGCACCGGGGTTCGAAGCTGTGATCTCCGACGCAGGAACCCAGTCAGCCAGCACTCAGCCATCTCTTTGGGTCTATAGACAAGTGGTCTTCCTCATCTTACTCAATCCGTGCCACAATCCTAGAAACACCAAGAGCACCATTTGTATCTGGGCAGCGACAAGTATTGATCTGTGCAAGTGTTTGGTTTTGACCTGGCCATGCACCGAGCTGATGACCATCCCCCATGGGGTGTGAGTGACCTACTCAGTCACCCGTGATGTCTGTTGGAGAGTAGATTCCCTCAGTTTGGGTTAATTAAGTCACTGTTCCAGCCACACTCATTATACCATCCATTTAGTCATTAGTCACCCCATACCACAACTCCACCCCTCCCCCACTCCTCCCCTCCCCCACTCCTCCCCTCCCCCGTCCATCCCAGCCCCTCTCACCCCCCCCCCCCCCTCACAGCGTACCATCCCTCAGCCACCCCTATCCCACCCCATCCCCATCGCTTACCTCCTCCCCCTTCCCTTACCTCCCCCACCCCTTACCACCGCTCCCCCTCCACCCACCCTTACCTACCCCTCCACCACCCACACCCCTCACGTATCCCTCCTGCATCCAGCCCACACACTCCTCCATCCATCCTCCAACCTACCCACTCCTCCCTTACATCCCACACTCATCACCTAACTGACCACCGCCCACACCCCTCCCATAGTCACCTCGCGCCACTCCCCTACCCATACTCCTACTTACCCCACTCGCCTACCCATACCCATACCTACCCAACTCCCCTACCCATACCCCTACGTACCCAACTCCCCTACCCATACTCCTACCTACCTCACTCCCCGGCCCATACCCATACCTACCCAACTCACCTACCCATACCCCTACTTACCCCACTCCCCTACCCATAACCCTACTAACCCAACTCCCCTACCCATACTCCTACCTACCCAACTCCCCTACCCATACTCCTACCTACCCAACTCCCCTACCCATACTCCTACCTACCCAACTCCCCTACCCATACTCCTACCTACCCAACTCCCCTACCCATACCCCTACCTACCCAACTCCCCTACCCATACTCCTACCTACCTCACTCCCCTACCCATACCCATACCTACCCAACTCCCCTACCCATACTCCTACCTATCCCACTCCCCTAACCATACCCCTACCTACACCACTCCCTACCCCTACCCCTACCTACACCACTCCCCTACCCATACCCCTATCTACCCACTCCCCTACCCATACCCCTACCTACACCACTCCCCTACCCATACCCATACCTACACCACTCCCCTACTCATACCCCTACCTGCACCACTCCCCTACCCATACCCCTACCTACCCCACTCCCCTACCCATACCCATACCTAGCCACTCCCCTACCACTACCCATACCTACCCAACTCCCTGACCCATACCCATACCTACCCCACTCCCCTCCGTCTCTCTTGTCGGTAGACCATGGGATCGTGGGTTCGAACCATGGTCGAGTCAAACCAATGACTTAAAAAATTGATATTTGTCGCTTCCTAGCTTGGCGCTCGGCATTATTAGTATAGGGCAAGGACTGGTCGACTCAGTGTCAGGATAATTCGACTGAGTGGGATATCAGGTCCTGGTGCTGGCGGCCTGGTCTCCCAGTGGGGCAGCAATATAAAGTCGCCATGTGTGCCCACTGTCACAAGTCGGTACCCATCCTGATATGATTTTAGAGGTTTCTAGGACTTAAAAAACAACAACAAACAAGCACGTCACTCCCCCACCCATACCTGTACCTACCCCATACCTGTACCTACCCCATACCTGTACCTACCCCATACCTGTACCTACTCACCCCTCCCCCACCCCTCCCATACCTCCCCCACTCATCTCCTACCTGTCTACTCCACCCCCCCTCACTACCACCCCACACCCCACACTCGTCCCGCACCCCCCCCCCTCCCCCACTCCTCCCACATCTCCCACACATCCATTTCTCTCCTGTCTATGCCAATGGTTTGCACATCCGTGCATTGTGCTGCCCTCTGCTGGTAGACCTGAGCAACCGGAAGTGTCTCTACCGCATGGAACACACCGGAAGTGGACGCTGCCTCACGATGTACACCTGTCTCTGCGGCTCTGACGTTAACCTAGCACATACAGATGCTTCTCAACACAGACCCCCGGACTAGTAACCTAGGCAACATTTTCCCACCTTCAATTAGGACCCGTTTCACTCACTATTCGATTTACTAATACTACTACTAATAAAACAAAATGAACGTAATGAAAAGAAAATACTTAAACATTATAACAAAGATATGAAGAACATAACGAATATATAGAATATGAACAAAATTTGTTATATTTAATATAAATATTAAAAGAAGTAAATATAAACATATGTCAAATATAGAAAATATGTTTCCTATATATAATATACAAAATATATGTACATATATGAAATACAGAAAATATATAAATGTATAAAATACATTTTTTAAATAAAGAATATAGACAATACAACATATTTAAGCAAATACAAGAATATATTACATTATAAAACTAAACACTGTAAAAAGCATCAAAGATATTGATTATATATATTTATATATATATAAACATATATTTTAAAAATTGAAATTAAAAATATAAAAACTATAAAAAGTGCACAAACTAAAAACAAATAATTGAAGAAACATAAGCATATCAAATATTTATACAATCTATACACCGTAATTATATCTACAAAAGATGGATGGTGAACTGCTCGCTGTTTTCGCTGTTTGCCGCGTTTCGCGGTGACTTGTATGTGAGCAGTGCTAGCTGGACTGTTGAGGACGGGGACATTGGTTCGCAGAGCGGGAAGACCGGGCAGGGTGGTGCAAGGAACTTGGGTGAAATGAGTGTCGGCCGTAAGTGGCGCTGCACAGTAAACTGCCCGGGAAGTGTCCGCAAACAGCGTTAGTTGCGGATCCATTAGATTTCTGCTCACTTCATACAGCTGTGGCCTACTCACCCGCCATCCCACACCACCCCACCTACCACCCCATCCCCCACACCCCCACTCGGACCCAACCCTACCTACTCTCCATCCGCCATACCCCACCCGGACCCAACCCAACTATTCCAACCACTCGGTGCTGCTCCCCATTTCTGCATGAACTACAGTGACTGGTTCTGTACATTATACAGCAGGAGCCACTCCCTTAATTCTACAGGATCGGTGCTGTAACTAATACAGCACTGATCAAACTTAGATTATTTAGACTGTCAACTACAATAGTAAGATGGCCGGAATACCAGGGCCCGTATGCATGACATGGTGTTAGCTTACACTCGGTGTGTTTGCACTACTTGCGTACTGACTTTTCGCCGCTAACCTAGAAATCCCCGCCAAAACCAGTTTTGGCTCGCTAACACCGCCCCATGAATACGGGCCCAGTGCTCCGATGCTGACAAATGTCATATTCAGATGAATAAATACTTTACCAACAAAAAAACAAACAAACAAAATAAAGAGCCCTAACTACTCTCCATCCGCCATATCCAGTATGATGTTTGTGTGTTTGTTGTTTTACTTCCTAGCAACATCTAAGGTCATAATATCAATAAGCAATGCTTAGGACCGATCCCCCAATTGGTGTTTCCGAGAAATTGACATAAACTGGTGCCGTGTTCCATCTTTAGCACTGTAAAACATGGGAGAAGGCACTGGGACCAGTTTATATCAATTCGACACAAACAGCTGGTTTCCGGCTTCAGGATTCTGGTGAATTTAGTTTCCTTCTCTATGAGTTTGTTTAGGTGCATACACATGTTAGTCATTAGCCTCCCCCCCTGGGTCGGTCGGTATCACGGCAAGTACCGACTTGTGACAGTGCACACTCATGGTAACTTTATAGTGGTGTTCTCTGTGGCAGAGTGGTTAGAGTGTCTGACTTTTTTCTAGGTCAGACTCCTAATCTGAAGGTCAGTGGTTCGATTCCCCATGCCCCCACCTCTGCCAATTTGGATTTCAACCGCTGCGCATAACTAACAGCTTCATCAAAGGCCAGTTGCTCTCATACGATATCCATGTGGTGTGGGAGGTTAAAAATCCTGTGGCTCGGTAAAAGTGTAGGCTCGGGCTTTCTATCTACACACTGTCTAATGGTGAAAACAAGTCTATTCAGACTTATCCATGATAGGCAGTTTAAATCTTCAAGAAAAAAAAGGAAAAAAAAGAAATAGTGCTGCCCCACTGGGTGACCAGCCTGCCGGCATCATGACCCTATATACCACACAGTGACATTATTTATCCTGATACTGTGCTAACCAGTCCTTGTCCTATCCTATTAATGTTGATCGCCAGGCTATGTAGCAACAAGTATCAATTTTATAAGTCATTGGTTTAACTTGGCAGGGATTCGAACTCCCGACCTTCCGCATGAGAGGCCTACGCTCTACCGATTCGGCCACTGTGGGAAGTTGGGATGGCCTTGGGAGTAGCCAGAACTGGCAGTCATTCCCATTTCCTTGGAATCATACCATACCGATTTCCACTGCCCGATTATGGTATTCCACGACTAATCTTGATAAGTCGGAATGAGTTGAACGACTACTTCCTGTGTGGCAGGTTGTGGGAGTCGAACATGTAGGCTTTATTTCGACCCGGGCCGGTCAAACCAATGACTTAAACATTTATACTTGTCACTACATAGTCTGGGGCGTGGCATTACCAAAGACCCTATAATACTAAAACGGCTCACTCAGCCTGTACTGTGTAATCAAAATGATCAAACCCACCACTTGGTGCGCTGGCTGTTCTCTTGGTTAAACAGGTGCTATATTATATGTATAAATGTATATATGAATGTGAAAGATGTGTGATGATGGCGATGCTGATGATTATGCTGATGATGATGTGTATTTGTTCATAGCAATATCATATTGATGTGTATTCATACTTACCTATCTCAAGTATAATATAATTGTATATGTTTACATGTGAAACACCAACCAGCAGCTGGCCTGATCAAACCCACCACAAGGTGGCACTGCAAAATGTACATTACCATCGGAGATATAGGGAGTGAGCCGTCTTAGTATTTATAGGGTTTTTTAATGCACATTGAGGATATTTGATGCAATGCTGTTAGAAATGATTAACAACAATATATATATTATACATATTAGACTTTGTTTAGTACTATAATAGATTCCAAATTGGTTATGAAAATCTTTCATCAGTAAAGATGCAGAATATTGCTGCTATCATATGCATAATAATAATAATTATTATTATCCTCTTCTTTGATGCAGGCTTGTGGTAGCCTATACAACGTCCATAGCTCTCAGTGGTATGCAGCCTCAAAATCGTACAGGAATGTTTCTCTGGCACAGGCCATGTCCAGCGCATTCTTGAATTGATTTATGGAAGCTGCTTCCACCGCTTCTTCCGGTAGCTCATTCCACATTGTTATCACTCACTGTGAAAGGAAGGCCCCTCTGAGTGAGCTGTTGTACCTTGGTTATTTGTAATTGTTGGTTTTCCGTGTGTGTATACGGCACCATAATGTGCATGAATAAGTGTTAAATTAAACAAGCGCAATCAAGCTACGCTATATGGACTTGTATGATTTTCAGGCGTTCTATTCTTTCTCCTTAAGGGATCTCGAAGACTTGTCTTTCATCCACATGGTGACACTGGACATTGTCATTCCAGGTGATACACACACACTCCCACTCACATACTGGCACACTGACACTGACACACTGACACTGATACACTCATACTCACACACTGACACTGATACACTGATGCTGATACACTGACACTGACACACTGACACTGATACACTGACGCTGATACACTGACACTGACACACTGACACTGATACACTGACGCTGATACACTGACACTGACACACTGACACTGATACACTCATACTGACACACTGACACTGATATCCTGACACTGACACACTGACATTGATACACACATACTGACACTGACACACTGACACTGATATACCCATACTGACACACTGACACTGATATCCTGACACTGACACACTGACACTGATACACACATACTGACACACCGACACTGACACACTGACACACTCATACTGACACACTAACACTGATACACACACTGACACACTTACACTGCCACACTGACACTGATACACTCATACTGACACACTCATACTCACACACTCACACTCAGACATGCACAGATTAACATATTCACACACTCACACAGTGACATACTCACATACTCACACACTAGCACTCACGCATTCATATTCATACTCAAACACTCATACTCTACACTCACGCACTCACATACACACTTACACTCACATACTCAGACTTGCACACTGGCACTCAACAACTTATACACACTGACACTCACACACTCATACACTCACATTCACAAACTTATACACACTGACACTCACACACATACACTCATACACTCACCCTCATACATTCACACTCACATACCTATGCTCATACGTTCACACACTCATATACTCACACACACACTCACACGCTCTCCCACCCACGGTCACAGGCCCGGGTGTGTATGTCACAGTGTGGCCATGACCTACTGTCAGCCACAGCTGTCACACGACCTGCATTCAGTGATAGCCAGAAAGTTCCCAAGAGACAGCTTCCTTGCCTCAATTTCCGCTTGTTCACTGCTGCATGCATTTTTTTCTTTCGTTCTTTCGTTCTTTCTTTCTTTCTTTCTTTCTTTCTGATAAATGCATTTATTCTGCTGAATAGGGTAGGTTTTATTTTGTTTTGTCATCATCTGTTGGGACTTAACCTCCTATACGCACATATGGTCATATCAGGGTGAGTACCGATTTGTGACAGTGCATACTCAGAGTGGCTTTATAGTGCAGGCCCACTGGGATAGCAGGTGGCCATTATCCACATTATCCTTATGTGAAACACACACTATCCTTATCCTATCATTCCTTGCCTTATCCTATCAAAGTTGAGCGCCAAGCTAGGTAGTGTCAGATATCAATTTTGTTAGGAACGACATGACAAGGAAGCACAGATAAAAAAGAGTTTATCACAGGTGCCCTGAAGCGGCGGGGGCCTAGCCCAAAAGAAAAATAACATTTTGTAGTAGGGCGGGTGGGTGGAAAAAGGAAGACATTGTAGTACAGAGTTGTGGATGTGTGCATTGCTGGCTCACCCGTAAGTTAGGAGAGAGCAGCCAGCTGGAGATGGTGGGAAGAAAGGTGTGAAAGTCAGCTAGCCGATCAGGTGAACAGACAGTGGATTCCCTGATCCATCCGAAGTCGGGTCCAAAAGCACAGTGAGTCTAGTGGACGTGGCGTGTCATTCCTGCTGAATCAAACACAATCACAGCATAGCGACCAATAGGTAGAACGCCTCGCGTTGAATTCCTGGAATGTTGGTCTGGATTTGCGCTCTTAGTCATAGCATCCGAAATGTTTGTAACACACTTCCGGTGCCAATTAGTTGGGGTTGTGTTCCATAAAGGTCATGTCTCCGCTGTGCATAGAGTGACCCTGCGTGCTGCGACAGGAGACACGAGACACGGGGTGGCCTGGCGAACTTTGGGGTGATCGAGTTGTCATTTCCAGAGCTGCCTTACTTAATTGCCCCGAAATGTTCCCATTCCCAGACTGATATCCACGGCCCGCGTTAATTAACAACCGGATGTAAATCTGATTGAATTAGATACACTCTGCGCACCACAGAGAATACGTGAGCAGCGCACTGAATATAATTATAAATAGTCAATAGGCAAATGTAATGAAATATAACAAATAAAGATTCATTAAAGTTGCATAGTCTGATGGTTTTGAGTTTTCTGTCATTTTCTGAGATAAATATATTAGGTTGATCGTTATAATCTACCTGACTTTAGTTTGAAGTAAGTTTGCTTGTTAATGGCTAACTTTTGAGATATTTGAAGTGCAAATATGCTAACTCAATTTTGGCAAGCACGCCAACATTCTGACACCACATACTTCTGCAGTAACAGATTCTATTAAATTGCCTCAGTAGTCCGTTCTCATTTATATTTGGCAACACATATTTAATTAGTGCAGCCGTATCTAGATATGTAGAAATCTAAATAATAGTTTCGGTTTTGGAAATTTGATGCTTCCATTGGACTATGCACTGATGCAGTTTTAAATAAATAAACACCACTAGAAATAAACAGAGGTGTCTAATAATTTACAACACAAACAAGGAACTGCAGGATATAGACTTTATTCAAGCAAAATGTCAGCTGTATAAGAGAGAATGGTCACATAAGGTACATGAGCTCAAATAGGTCAGTGAATCAGGCTCTCAACCCTATCAATCTCTGTCGTCTAATTATAGGGATGGGTGCAGAGTAAGCTGGTGGTTGTTGGCGGTCTGTCGTCTGGAGGCATTGCGTAGAAATTGTGAAATCACAATTCTCACATGGCGAGATGTGGTTCAGTGGAGGTCTGGCTGGGGGTGTTTTGGCGGTGTGATCAAATCCAGGTGCCGCCACCGCAGCAGCAGTCCCTTATTTGCATGCAAATAACCCATGTTGACGAACCAACATGAACAATATGCACCATGGACGGATATGCAATTTAGTATCCCAGGCGGATGAGTGTAGTAGTCTGCACTGACCTCTCAGCCAAGGAACTACACAGAGAGGGGAGCGTGGATAGGCCGATTGCATCATGGAGCCTAGATTATCTAATGGCTTGCAGACTGGTCCCATAATACCAAGTTGTGTAGGCATACTATTTCTCATTTGCATCACCCCCATCATGACAATACAATGATTCCGCAATATATAAATGGTACAGGATAAGATGAGTGAAATGATAATGGCGATAGTTGTCCTGTTTATAGTTTAAAAGCCAAATCGTGTTGATTGCGTGATTACCGTTGCATAGTCTGACATTTTGAGTTTCTGTCATTTTCTGAGATAAATATATTAAGTTGATGTTATAATCTACCTTACTTTAGTTTGAAGTAACTTATTTTAAATGGCTAACTTATTGAAATATTTGAGTGTGTCGTGGGGGTGATGAAAATGGGAAATATTGTGCCTACAGCGGGACTCGAACCCACATCTCTTTGCATTCCGGGCCAGTGTGCTAACCATTACACCACCTAGGCTCCCTGATATCAACACACTCCCCACGCCTACCTGTCTATGTGGTTACTTGCCTGAGAGGTCAGTGCAGACCACTACACTCGTCCCTCTGGAATTGTAAGTCTTGTAATGCTTACAATTACATACATACAGGCAATGCACTAACACATACATACACAGGGTAGGTTCAACAACTATACAGTGCAAAGCTTGTACAGGATCCTGATCACGGCAACCAGTGTCGTGGGGGTGATGAAAATGGGAAATACTGCGCCTAGAGTGAGACTCGAACCCACATCTCTTTGCACTCCAGGCCAGTGTGCTAACCATTACACCACCTAGGCTCCCTGATATCAACACACTCCCCACGCCTACCTGTCTATGTGGTTACTTGCCTGAGAGGTCAGTGCAGACCACTACAAGTGCTAAACATGCCAAATTAATTGAGTTAAATGACCATGGAGGTGGTCATTTGCTGTCATTGCTGGGGGCAGGGGGAGCCAGTGAAGCAGCCACGCCCACCTGTCAATCACCAGCCCACCACTATCCTGATGGCCTAATCCTCTCCAGCCAATCACAGACCCCCCTCCCTCACTCTCCCTCCGACTCCGTTGTCACACACACACCTCCTCACTCTTCCACTGACACCCGTCAGCTACACATCTCCACTGGAAAAACCCACCCACCCACTCCCACTTGTCTCGATATAAATCAAACACAATGAGACAAATAACAATAAAAAACAATTAATGATACATAAATCACCTCGCCGTAATTATCCTAAACTGTGAATAGGTTAATTTCTCCTATTAGCCACTCATCACTATCTTAATATACATGTGTTGATAAGATCAAGCAAACCTGATCAATTACCTTAAAACCTCATTGCTCCACCTGATCATTTCTTATATGATATATGATTCTTCTCACTCACTTGACTCATGATCGTTGATATATTGTGTTGATATATTGTGATGTATTTCCCTCACCTGATTAACAGTTACGTTCATAAAAAAAACATTATACTTATGTTCTTGGTGATTACATTAATGACTCGCATAACTTCATGTTCATGTCAGACTTTGCCCATGGGCATGCTCAAACAGCAAGTACTGTAACCAAAGTCGCCGTTGGATGAGATTGTCATGAGAATAAAGTTATGTCATTCCCAGCTCTGCTTCCTCGTTCCTCCCTGCCCGTTTGCCAGTAATGTTAGCAAGCATGTCAAAACTCTGACACCATAGGCTTCACCAGTAACAGGTTGTATTAAATTAGTATAGTATTCCATCCTATGTGGTGACAAATGTTTGATAAGTGCACCAGTATCTAAGGTAGATATGTAGATTCAAATCTAGATGACTCTTTAGTTTTGAAAATTTGATGTTTTCATCAGACTATGCAGCTTTAACATGAGGGCAATCATGCGGAGGTGCGAATGATTGAGGAAAGATAGATGGTCAGACTTGTGGAGCGGTGAAGACTGACTAGGAAGGAGGCTGCGAGGAAACTCAAAGGGAGCAACGAATGTGATGACGCATGATTGGTAGAGACACGATTGGAGCGCGAGGCAATGCGAGCCAATGGACAAAGCGTGAGGAGAGTCAGAGGTGTCATTGGCTGAGATTGCAGGAAGAGGGGGCGGAGGGGAAAGCTTTGAAGTTAACTGCACCCCAGCAATGACCACGAATGAGTGGACCCACTCATTCTGACCCATATACACAGAATATATGACCAGCCATGGAAAAAGGGTGTAATGGCCCCTAAACCTTTGTATATTTTAGACTATGTTATATATGGGAATGATACTAAGATAACCTGGCGGGAAGACCAGTGCCCCAGCGCTGAAGCTATACCTTTATTTGCTGAATTAAAAAAAGATCAATTACAAAGAAAATGAAATGGTTTTGAAAATCGAGTTTTCTTATTATGACATGGACCTTACATTCTGAGGATATTATTTTCTTCCTCTTCAATATGTCAGGATTGGTTATCATCGTGTTATAACATCACACAACTAGTAGCTGCCTAGTCAAAATGGTGGTTACAGAACTATTGTGAGAGTATTCTTTTAATATAGAAGGATCTCAAATCGGTGGTACTTCTTTCACCTTCTGGGTCACGTATAACATATGTATTATATAATACGGTTCCATAATCTCTTATCCAAAATTCTGAATTCTGCAAAGTATTATTTATGGGCTTTATTTATCCCACCTAGTCTGAATATTCAGACATTTCTCTGGAGAAATATTAATGTGTTTGATTACAGTTTATTTGAGGTTGTGTATCCTTAGGTTACATGAACAGGTATACTAGAGTAGATACCAGGTCTATATTATCCCACTTCTTTTATGTATGGGCATATCCCTCTACAAATAAACTATAATAGTATATGTATTCTTTATTTAGCCCACTTACTGTCAGTATTCATGTTTCAACTGTAGTGTTAATGTTTGATAAATACCTTTATTCTGAATTCTATAAACAGCTGAATTCCTAAATATAACTGGCCCCAAGGATTTCTGATAAGGGAATATGGACATGTATATCACGTGAACATAAAACCAAGCGGGTATTCCATCCTGTGCCTTATTGCTAGCCAGGCAGGGTCTACATCACACACGAACTTCCCTGTGTGTATAAACTAGTTCCTTATTCTGCCACAGGGGCGCCAGATGAGACTGGAATTACCATTCCTGACGGATGTGGCAGTCGTTGGAAAATGACTTCCGGTATAGATGAATCCACATTTGTTTCCAGACTAGATCGGGGGCCTATCTTTCCTTGTGTTTGTCCCTGACGTTGATCCCGCCCAGATTCCACGCGTCTATCTATGTGAGAGGGGAGGGGGGGTCACTGTGGAGATGCCATCGGCAGAATATATGTGGAAACAATCTAGCAGTACACCACATTCTCTTCCTAAAGATCATCATCGGACAGCGATTGGCCTAGTATATGGTAGTGAGTTGCACGCGGCGAAATGACACATATACAGGTAGGTGTGACCAGACGGGGTGGCCGAATGAGTTGAGCATCCGTCTCCCATTGGGATTCGAACCCACGGGTTCGAAACTTGGTCCAGTGAAACGACCGGCTTAAAAATGTATACTTGTCCCTTCATAGCCAGGCATTCAGCATTATTAGGATAGGGCAAGGACTGGTTAGCTCAGTGTCAGGATAATGTAACTGAGTGGCATATCAGGTCATGGTGCTGGCGGCCTGGTCCGACAGTGGAGCAGCACTATAACGTTGCCATGAGTGCGCACTGTCACAAGTCGGTACCCGTCTTGATATGAACTTAGATGTTGCCAGGACGTAAAACTCCAACAACCACCAAACTACAAATAGGTGTGGTGGTAGGTGAATTGCACCAGGGGCGCTAATGGTTAGGATGCTCGTCCAGGAATGGCAGAAGTTTGGAGGTTCGAGTACCCCTCTGAGTAGAGTATCCCAGTTGGTTGCAGTATGTCACATGACACATCATGACAAATGGTGCTGTGCATGTTGAGCGCTCTAGATACTGTACGCAGTGGCCATCTTGTTAAGAGTGCTGATTTTCCATGCAGAAGGTCTCTTCTATTCTTCTGTTGTGTAATCAGAAATATAATGTCTTACGGTCACAAATTGTATACCCACATTGTCACTAAACCTGACCTGAGACCCGTCTTGCCATCCAATAAGCCATCCTGGTCACAACCTCGCCAGGATTCGAGGAAAACCAGAAAGCACAACGGACTCAACCAGTCGCTGGTTGATATCTGGGAAAAAGTCTCTGGTCTGTGTGTCTGTTGCATATCCGTTGCATATCCGTTGATATCTGGCCCAATCCGTTAAAAGTTTTGAACATGCACAAAATGGATGGATTGACATCTATGGTTCTTGTCTGGTTTGAGTTTGTTTCCTCCGTTGGATATCCATTCATGTCTGTTTCATGTCCGTTTCATGTTCATTGCATGTCCGTTCGTCCTGCTACCTTTGACTCGATATCGCAACATTTTGACACACTTTAATACATTTTGATACTCATCACACCAAACACCACCGGACTAGAGAATTCTGTCCGTTGCGCAATCTGGCGAGGTGTGACAGGGGCTTTAATAGTAATCAGCAAGGACTGGTTAGCTCAGTTATGTGAGAATGTGGACAATCGGGGCATGGTGCCAGTGGCCTGGTCTGGCAGTGGGGCAGCACTATGAAGTTGCAATGAGTATGACTGAGTGGGATACTGACCAATGGTGCTGGCGGTCAGGTCTGCTGGTGGGGCAGCACTATAAAGTCGCCATGAGTGCGCAATGTTACAATTCGATACTCGTCCTGATATGACCTTAGATGTTGCTGGGATGTAAAACAGCAACAACAACAACATGAGAGTTCTTTTAGAGCTGAAGTTGCCATGTGTGTATAATGAAAGTCCACTGTTTGGATATTTGTAATTTTAAGTATGAAGCTTATTAATCCAACGGGGCTGGGGGTGAGTGGGGGTGAGTGGGGGCGAGTGGGGGTGAGTGGGGGTGAGTGGGTGATATTGGGGGTCTCTGGAGCTGAGTGGGGTTTGAGTGGGTTGAGTGTGGGCGAGTGGGGGTGAGTGGGTGTGAGTGGGGTGAGTGGGTGATATTGGGGGTCTCTGGAGCTGAGTGGGGTTGAGTGGGTTGAGTGTGGGCGAGTGGAGGTGAGTGCGGGTGAGTGGGGGTGAGTGGGGGTGAGTGGGTGATATTGGGGGTCTCTGGAGCTGAGTGGGGTTGAGTGGGTTGAGTGTGGGCGAGTGGAGGTGAGTGGGGTGAGTGGGGGTGAGTGGGGTGAGTGGGTGATATTAGGGGTCTCTGGAGCTGAGTGGGGTTGAGTGGGTTGAGTGTGGGCGAGTTGAGGTGAGTGGGGGTGAGTGCATGTGAGTGGGGGTGAGTGGGTGATATTGGGGGTCTCTGGAGCTGAGTGGGGTTGAGTTGGTTGAGTGTGGGCGAGTGGAGGTGAGTGGGGGCGAGTAGGGGTGAGCGGGGGTGGGGATGAGTAGGGGTGACTGGGGGTCAGTGGGTTGAGTGGAGGTGAGTGGGGGTGAGTTAGTGACTTGTGCTCACCTGCACAGGTGGAATGCTACATACGCAAGTAGGCATGGGTATATAAATTACAGCAATGGGGGATACCTGTGGACCTACTGGTTAGGACTCGAGGGTCGCCCTGGAATGGCAGTAATGTGGATTCGAGTCCCACTAGGTAGAGAATCCTATTTGTTTCCAACATCCACCAGTACAAGACTAATAATAGCGGATGTCGTCAGAGGAAAACGGTGGGGACAGAACATCAAAGAGTGGCCAGGACTGGAGTTTAGGTGGGATGTGGAAATGTGAGAAGGGCTGGTTATATAAGATCAGAACACACACATAGCAGACCAGAACACACACATACTACCCCCACCCTCCCACCCCCTCGTCCGCCCAACCAGATGAGTATTGTATGCATCCCAACAACTGGACATGCTGTTACTAGTGCTAGGGTGGAGACACCAATTGCTGGAAATCTGCAGGCTGGAGAATGGCATTCTTGCCTGCTTTGAACTCATTCCAATTAAAAATAATGGAGTGGTGATCCTTACAGTTATTGTAAATAAAGTGAAGCAAAATGAAGTAAAGCGAAATGAAGCAAAACGAAGCAAAACGAAGGGAACCAAAGCGCGGATTAATAAAAAAAGGGTTATTTTCCACCTATTCCCCTTTGACCATGCATCTATTCAGATATCACAACACATTTAATGTGATGAACAGGTTGGAATTAGCTGTTGCCACTGTTAAAGCAGTCAGTTGGACATTTGGAATGATTTGCTCATGCCCTTAGTATTCTTGACAGCAGAGTGTCCAAATCGTCTCCCTGACACGCGCCATTGATTGCGGCCTGTTGAGAGCGGAATGAGATGAGGAACACACATGCAGATGTTTCTTTTGTTTGTTTGTTGGAGTTTTGCGTCCCAGTAGCATCTCAGGTCAAATCTGGATGGGTACTGCCAGTGTGCACTCATGACGACTTTATAGTGCTGCCCCATTGGGAGAGCAGATTGCTGGCACCATGACCTGATACACCACTCAGTCACATTATCCTAACACTGAACAAACCAGTCCTTGCCATATCCTAATAATGCTGAGCGCCAGGCTAGGAGGCAACAAGTATCAATTTTGTAAGTCACTGGATTGACTCGACTGGGAATCAAACTACTGATCTTCCACAGGGGAAGCCACTGCTCTACCGATTCGAACAACGTGTGCAGTCACACACATGCATAAGTTACTATGACGTAAGCATCCAATAAGCAAACACATGGAGCCCTACAAACATAGGCATATGTACATTGATACTTGTCACTCCTTTAACCGGGCTGTCCTGATATGATCTTAGATGTTGTTAGGACGTAAAACACCAACACTCACCTTTAACCTGACGCTTGGCGTTAATTACTAGAATAGGACAAGGGCTGGTTGGCTCTGTGTTTGGATAATAATGCGACTGAATGGGATATCGGGTCATTAATGTTGGTTGGATGTTATCCCAGTGGGGCAACACTAAAAATCCACGACCAGTGCGCTACCGCCATAAGTCGATGACTATCTTGCTATTCTGTAGATATCGCTTTGGATATAAAGCTGCTAATAAAGTGAGTCTAACGCAAACCAGAAACAGCTGTCAGAAAACAGCAGCTTATGTAGCTGGACCATCCTGTTTTCATATTCTCAAAAATTGCAACTTTTATTTTGAATGGCTAACTTTTGAAATATTTGAAGAGCAAACATGCACAATTAATATTGGCAAGTAAGGCAAAAGTCTGAAAACTTAGGCTTCTGCAATAACATGTTCTTTTTAATTGACTCAGTATGCCCTTCTATGTGGTAACAAATGCTTAATAAGCGCATCAGTATCTAAGTGAGATATGTAGAATCAAATTTAGGTAAGTGGGTTTTTGTTGAAAACATGACGGTTCATCAGACTATGCATCTAAGTTAAAGCTGCATAGTCCGATGAAATATCAAATTTTCAAAACCAAACCAATTATCTAGATTTGATTTTACATATCTAACTTAGATACTGATGCACTTATTAAGCATTTGTTTCTGCATAGAAGGCAATACTGAGTCAATTGAACAGAACCTGTTACTGCAGAAGTCTATGGTGTCAGAGTTTTGGCAAGCTTGCCAAAACTAATTTTCCATGTTTGCACACAAAATATCTCAAAAGTTTACCATTTAAAATAAATGTAACATTGAACTAATGTAAAGTAGATACTAATGATCGATCTAATATATTTATCTCAGAAACAATACAGAAATTCAAAACCATCGGACTATGCAGCTAAGTTAAGTAACTCTTAGAGAACTGGTTCTTTCAAGATACAGTGAAGCCCTGTTATAAAGCCCCTGGATATAAAGCGATGATTCTTTGGAATCCAAATTCCTTTAAAGTTGAATAGTCCGATAAAAGAATCAAATTTTCAAAACCAAAACAATGACCTAAATTTGATCCTACAATTCTAACTTAGATACTGATACACACAGTAAGGGAATACTGGGCCAATTTAATAGAACCTGTTACTGCTGAAGCCTATGGTGTCAGAGTTTTGGCGTGCTTGCCAACATTATTTTTGAATGCTTGCACTTCGACTATCTACAAAGTTAGCCATTTAAAATGAAAGTGGTTTCAAACTAAAGCAAGGTAGATAATAACCATCAACCTAATATATTTATCTCAGAAAATGACAGAAACTCAAAACCATCGGACTATGCAACTTTAATTCAAAGGTAATTCAAAAAAACGAACCGCAATTTAGTGCGACCCTGCTGATATCGCCATGGCATTTTACGGAACATACCGATTGCGCTATAACGGGGTTTCACTGTACATGTATATAATATATATACACAATCAGTGAATGAGCATACTTGGTTATGGTATTAGTCCATGTGTAAAATTGTACTAGTCATGTTACCAAACTACCCCTTTAAAACAGACGTTCTCACCTAGTGTCTCAAACAGCCAGGGTTTATTAGCTTCTTATGCATTCCGTACCGCTAGATGGCGCCTGAAGCATAATTTATTCAGTGCAGGGGAACGAGAAGGACAGCCGAGGATTATTCTCATGAGGATGGATAGTGTGGTGCTATTTCAACTGCAGAAATAATCCTCCTTTAGACCACTGCTATAATTGTTTGTTGTTGTTTTACTTCCTAGCACCATCTAAGGTCATATCAGGACGGGTACCGACTTGTGACAGTACACACTCATGGTGGTTTTATAGTACTGCCCCACTGGGAAATCAGGCTGACCCGATATCCCACTCAGTCACATTATCCTGACACCGAGCTAGCAAGTCCTTGCCCTATCCTAATAATGCCAAGCACCAGGCTAGGAAGCCACAAGTATCAATTTTTAAGTCATTAGTTTGACTCGACCGGGAACCAAACTCACAAACTCCCGATCTTCCGCAAGCGAGGCCTGTGCTCTATAGACACTTATAGATACATGGGTTGGTCGTTGAAATAGGAAGACAATTGATACTTGTCACATCCTAGCCTGGCACTCGACATTAATAGCATAGGGCAAGTACTGGTTCGCTCAGTGTCAGGATATATATTTATATATTAGTGTAACCTACCTTCTGCTACTGTCACTTCAACTAAACTATTATCACTACCTAAAAAGTCGAGATGAGTGCGCACTGTCACAAGTCAGTACCCGTCCTGATATAACATTAGACGTTGCCAGGACGTAAAACCCCAACAAACAAGCAAACAAAATGTCCTATATATTACTGTCACTTTATATATTCTATAGACAGCCCAGGTAAAAATGTAAAATTTAAGACCTAAATGCACTGGGATTGGTCCCACTGCTTCACTGGTCACAGATGGTCCAGTGTATTATTAACAACCCCACCCCAACAACATAATTCATAAACTCACATAACTAGCTACATTAGAGTTACACTAGAATTTTCCTAACAAACCAACATTTATATACCGCTTGCCTAACTGCAACTGAACATTCAAACTTAGTACAAATTTACCAACTGAATACAGAAGATAACTTCTGCTTACATTCTAAATATTATGTAAATACTCACATTGATCTGACTAATATTGATCTGGTTATATGACACTACTGTACCATATTGTTATGGAACTTTTGGGTTTCAGAATTTCATTGTGTTACATGGTGCAAATTGTCTATTCAACAGGTATTGTACACCTTATTCTATATACCTTTTGTGTAAATAACCCTGAATTGAAAAATGGCTGGAAGACCATTGCTTCGGCACTGACAAAAGACTTATTCAGCAGAATAAACATATTTACTAAAAAAAAACAAAAAAACTGTGACTTCCCATAGACCAGGGGCCCTTTCCTTATACTACTATCACTTCCCATATACAACGGGCACTTCTCATATACTACTGCCACTGTCCATACACCACGGACCTTCTCCATATACTATTGTTATATTCCATACACTACAGCCCGTTTCCATATACTACTGCCATATTCCATATCATCATCATCATGCTGTCGGTCGTGATGCGACAAAGAGTGCTTTCATTACTTGACTGCCGCTCTCCATTTAGCTCTCTGCTGTCAGAGTTGCGTCCATGAGTCGGTCTTAATGTCTCTCAGCTTCAGGTTTCTCTTGATGGTATCCCTGAACCGGAGACAGGGGCGCCCTCTCTTTCTGTAGCCAGAAGACAGTTGAGAATAGAGGATCTGCTTTGGTAGCCCGTCTGATGACATCCTCATGAGGTGTCCAGTCCGCCGGAGATTCTTTTTGATCAGAAGATCTTCCATAGAGGGCAGCCCCATCCGTTCGAGACATTTCATGAAAGCTGCCTGCAAAAGTGTTGAAGTGCTGCTGGCTTTTGCAAGTTACCAGCGGCACTCTCTCGGGGAGCAAATAGAGGTTTCACACCGGCAAGAACATGTCAAGACAGGCGCAAAACTATTTGTCCCTGCAGTGGCTGGTCGGGAGATGTTGGGAGTTCCATACATCAACCGCCCTTAATACTGCCACAGTGACATGGTTTTCTGTTTAGGGTTTGCTCCCTTAGCCTTTGGTTCTGTCAAGGACCTGTACCACAAGGCAGTGGTTTACAACTCTGCAAGGCAGGGGCGTCAAACTCCCTGAGGTATTGCTATACCTGCAATACCTGCATACCTCATATATTCCATATACTGTGGAACGTTTCCATATACTACTTGTCCGTCGGATATACTACTAACTTGACTTTAATATATACATTTTATTCAGAAGAACATGCACATTTGTTCACCTCCGAGACACTGGTCGTCTGATACTATTACTACTCCTGTCAACAGTGTCATTTAACACCTCATGGAGTAAAGCCATTGGACACAATTTTATTATTGTGTTTGATTCGGTAAGAACTACATGCCTGCCTCCTCCCAATCACTGCGCCTTAGACTGTTCTTTATGTGGACAGATTGATTGCTTTTTGGAGTTTTACGTCCTTGCAACATCTAAGGCCATATCAGGGTGGGTACCGACTTGTGACTTTATAATGCTGTCCCACTGTGAAATCAGTCCACTGGCACCATGCCCCTATATCTCATTCAGTCATATTATCCTGACACCAAGCTAACCAGTCCTTGCCCTATCCTATTAATTTCGAGCACCAGGCTAGGAAGCAACAACTATCGATTTTATAAATCATTGCTTTGACTCGACCGATTCGGCCACCACGCCCTGTTTAGGTGGGGAGATGAGTCGACCATCCATCCACCACATTGGCTAGCACACTTTCACTCCTTATTCCCCACCATCACCAGCCCACAGGTTTCTCCTCACTTATTATACAGCCACCAAGCACACACTAACACTACTTCTTTACCATGTATTCCTTTTCCCCACCCACCATCCCTACTACTACATGGTATTTTTCTTTAGGGCTGGGTCTAGAAACTTCTGTCTTCCTATAAATAAATTGTTTTTACCAGCATTACCCTGTACCGTCATTTCTGTCCAAATCACGCTTCCTCTTAATTCATGTGAGTCCGCTCGGAGACAAGTAGATGTTATGATGAGGGAATGCAGCTCGATGATCAGCGACTGATGCCTGCATGACCGATAAGAGTCTGACAGCAATTTGGCACTAGCGCAATTTGCCAACGCGTCTGGTATGCCTGTAACTCTCCCACCCATACCCCCATCTCCCACCCTTACCCCCATCTCCCTCTTCTAAGCCCTCCCCACTCCCCGCAACCCTCATGTACACCTTTCCTCTCTCAGCTTGGCCCGACTCACTAGGTTATATATATATGTAAAACTTGTAAAACTGGAAAACCCGGTGCGCACTGGCCAAAACAGAGGGGCGCAGGCACGAACACATAGTCGCGCTGCAGTAGCAGGCAGAGGGATCGATCCCATCAGGCCATATTAGGCCAGACCAACTTAATTTTCGTTGCACACGCGAATGAACCTACTGGGCAGTAACAATACAGCCGATAATCGGAGATGAGCCGCTCCGCCTTTTTATACATTGATAAGTGATTATCCTATCTATAGATATATATATATTAGTAGAGGGACGATCATCAACTAGAGTCGAAAGTTGGTCGTTTCACCTGTCAATTTGCGCGCTTGTTTACAAAAATCACCAAGCGATTTGAGTTGATAAATCAGATGAAATGTTAGGCCGTGTCTCTTGATTTTATATCACATGAATGTTTACTATATTTTTGCCAGATATTAAAATTCTAGAATTAGTAACTGTGGCATTGCACTTATAATTACTAAGAATTGCTCTAACAACATAGCCGAGTCATTAGGGCAATGACCCTAATAGTGACCACTCGACCACGGAGGCCCTCAGCCCTGAGCCAAATTTGACAAAAGCATGAAAATTGGCAAACAGATAGCTTATCATGTGTAGATTCACATAACCCTAGGTACCAATCGCCATCAACATGGTAACTGACCACCATCTTGAATTTCATAATGGCTTAAATCATAATGAGAATTCTTATTAAATTTGCATAGTTCGATTGTTTTGAGTTTCTGTCATTTTTTTTTTTTTTATAGATAATGACTTCAGGTTAATTGCTATAATCCAGCTTATTTTACTTTGATCTGCCTTTGATTTTAAATGGCTAACCTTTGAGATATTATAACTGTGACCCTCCTAAATTAATGTTGGCAACCACGACACAAGTCTGACACCATAGGTTTGGACAGCAGTAACAGCTTCTTTTAAACTCACTCAGAATTCTCTTCTGTTCTCGGCAGCAACAACTGCTCAATAAGTACACCAGTATATAAGTTGGATATGCAGGATCAAATCTCAATAAGTGCTTTGGTTTCAAATATTTGATTTGTTTGTTTGTTGTTGTTTTACGTCCTAGCAACATCTAAGGTCATATCAGGACAGGTATCGACTTGTGACAGTATGTAATCATGGCAATTTTATAGTGCTGCCCCACTGGGAAATCAGGCCACTGGCACCATGACCTGATATCCCACTCAGTCTCATTATCCTGACACCGAGCTAACCAGTCCTTGCCCTATCATAATAATGCCGAGCACCAGGCTAGGAAGTGACAAGTATCAATTTTTAAGTCATTGGATTGACTGGACCGGGAACCAAACTCACAAGATATTCCGCACGCGAGCCCTGTGCTCTACTGATTTGGCCACCGCACCCAGTCTCAAAACATTTAATGCTTTCATCGGACTATGTGTAGCTTTAAGTAAAGTCGTGTTGGTAATGTTTCTGTGCCTTCCAGATTGGCTGTATTAATATCGTAAGCGCAATAATTAAGTGTTTTGCTGAGCTGGTGGTTTTACACCATTACAAGTAAATCGCGGTGATCAAACCAACATCCATACATTTCAATATCGAAGAAGAAGGAACAACACAGACAAGACAATGATTGATTTCCTTTCATGTTGTGGGCGTGTCACTCTCTATAGTGAAAGGAGCCGGCTAGTGGCCATGAATGTAACTAAATATAACACAAAGTACAATCTACACAAGGCGTTGACAGTTGCGGAAGTGCTACCCCATAAATTGGCCATTTGCTGTGATTAGACGTACAAGGTGTCACACTCGCTGGTAGTCTAGTCCACAAGATATATGAGTCAGGATCACAAAAAGAGGCCAATTGGGGAAAGTTGTCGGTGTCGAGCATTGGATGTCGGCGTCGAACAGTATAATTATAGTTTAGCATTGACAGAGGTATTGGAAAGTCCTTAAATTTATCCTGAATGTAAAGGTAGAGAAAATACAACAACCATATTTGTTTCTGGGATAATTTAACATAAACCAAAGAAATGCACTACACTTTAAGAATTGTGACGCCAACATCTTAAATATACCACCAATTGGCCCATTTTCGTGATGCTGACTCATATATATATATATCTATATATATATATATATATATATATATATATATATATATATATGTGTATGTGTATATGTATATATATATATAGTTCCATATTCCCTTATCCAACATTCTTAAATTTGAAAAGTTCCGAAAACCAAAATTTCTAAAGCCGGAAAATCCTGAATTCTGACATACAACTGGCCCCAAGAATTTCGGATAAGCGAATATGAACCTGTATAAAGCAGAATGGCCATCTAGCCTATAGGAGATTGTGGTTTGGCGGCTAAATGGTTGTTTCTTGTGTTGGTAGTTTGTCGGTTCGATCCCTGGCCGAGTCTGAATGAGTATTTGCTTTACAAATCAACCCTACCCTTATATCCCTTTGCAGTTTACCTAACTCCCAATCTACCAAGATAATTGACCAATTAAATAATTGACCAATTAAATAATGTATCCCGACTCAGCCTCTTATTCTTAAGTCAGCTAGGTCATTGGAGACAGTTTTCGGCAGGAGCATACCAATAAGCAAAATTATAATTTGCATGCCAAAATACATTTGGAAAGTACACATGGTTTTTCTTGGGCTGTTTTTGGGGGGGGGGGGGAGGGGAATAGTACACATGGGTTTGCTTTCACTGGAGTACCCGTATAGGACATTTAGGCTCGGCAATACCTGCCTACACATACCACTTTTGTGTATGTTATACAAAGTTTTACACTAAAGTACGCTAATATGCAACATTAAAATTGTAGGAAGCTACTGTTTTTTGTTTACTCGAGGACTCAAATAATACATTTGGGGTGGGCAGGCCTGTTATCCCCTGTCCTCATCTATCCCAAGTTTTCTGTCTGTATGCACCAGCGCAGTTATATCCAAAACAAACCCTCTACACTCTCCACCCCGCTTCTCGCCATGTCCACTCCCCCAGTTATCTTCATTTCCTATCCAGTAATCTCCACCCACACCACACACCACTGCAGTGATCTATCCCACCACCCCTCTCCTTCCTGTGCCCACCACACCCACCAACTAACAGTCTCCGCAACCCACAACCACTTACAGGGTTCGCTCTTGACACGCCATTCTACCAGTAACCCTACCCTCCCCTCACTTCCCTGGTTAGCTCCAATTCCTTACATTGAAACTAACATCCCATAGGAATAAACTGCGCTGCATACATTATCCAATGCGCATATCTCACAGAAGAGTCTCGCAATCAGTGTATAATATACCCACTTTTTTTCCTCTTTTTATTCTGCATATTATGAATAAGTCTGAATACACTTGTTTTCACCATTAGACAGTTTGTCGATAGAAAGCCCGAGCCTACACTTTTACCGACCCAAGGGATTTTTAACCTCCCACAACACATATATATGGTATGAGAGCAACTGGCCTTTGACAATGCTGTAAGATATACACAGTGGTGGAAATCCAAATTGGCAGAGGTGGGGGGCACAGGGAATCGAACCACCAACCTTCAGATTAGGAGTCTGACCTAGAAAAAAGTCAGACACTCGAACCACTCAGCCACAGAGTACACCACTAACAGAGCGGACACGGTGACTGAATCGATAAGAATAAGAATAAGAATGCTGGCTTCCCGTGTGGAAGGTCGGGAGTTTGAAATCCCGCCTGAGTCAAACCGATAGCTTACAGAATTGATACTTGTCACTACCTAGCCCACAGTTCTGCATTATTGGGGTCGTGGGTTCGAGCCCTGGTCGAGTCAAACCAATGACTTAAAAACTGATACTTGTCGCTTCCTACACTGGCACTCGGCATTATTAGGATAGGAAAAGGACTGGTTAGCTCCATGTCAGGATAATGTGACTGAGTGGGATATTGGGTCATGGTGCCGGTGGCCTGGTTTCCCAGTGGGACAGCACTATAAAGTCGCCATGAGTGCGCACTGTCACAAGTCGGTACCCGTCCTGATATGATGCTGCTCGTTGTTGCTAGGACGTAAAACAACAAACAAACAAAGCATTACTAGGATAAATCAAGGACTGGTTAGCTCAGGATCAGGAAAATGTAACTGAGTGGAATATCCCAGTGGGGCAGCACTATTAAGTCGCTCTGAGTGTGCACTGTCACAAGTAGATAACTGTCCTGATATGACCTTAGATGTTGCCAGGACATAAAACCCCAACAAACACACCTACTGATGGCTTAAATAACCTGGTATATACGGTTGTCTGTTGTTTACGTGAATACATTTACACACACAAACCGGACCCAGTGGTAGATGGCGCACTTCGATTTTACGTAAATCACAAATGACCTATGGAATGCTCTCTACACAGCCAGTTCGATTTGGCGTTTTGCACATGGTGTACATTGTGTATTGTCGCCTACGGAATATAAGCTTAAATTGGCCGAAACATGAACAACAGAAGTTTGGCTATTCATAATTATTGTGTTTAAGATGGGAAATTATTCTAGAGGAATTATTTAGAGCCCAGCCATGGTCAGGCTGTGGGTATTCAACTGTAAAGACTGTCCGTAATCATGTAGGCTATGGCATATTACACACTATACAGATGTAAAGGAACGCAAAACCCCACTATAAATTAAAGTAAATTTGAAGTTATAATCGATGAAACTCAACCTTTCCGTTCCATCTGTACCAGTGCAGAACTACTTACTACTAATAGCCATCTTATACTCAAAAGTCTAATGCTTTTGGACATACGAATCCCGAGCAACTTAGTTCAAGATCCAATAGCCCATTCTCAGTGTGATCTTGAATTAAGCTACACCAAATAGACTTATCAGGAATACATGGTAAAATCACGTGACCAGATCTTTAACCAATCAGCAGCCAAACATACTCCACACCGACCGCCTCAGTCTCATTCTGCCCCCAATTTTACCAATCCTCTTCGGGGTCCTAAACCCATCTTTCTTCCACTCACCCACTGGAGGCCTCCATCCTGATGCCCTGCACCCCCCCCCCGCACCCCCTCTCAGCCGCCCCCACCCCCACCCCCATCTCCACCATCACCTAGCACAATGCTGAATGAATATTTCCAACCCGATGCAGTGGCTGAATCGGTAGAGCTCAGGCTTCCCGTGCAGAAGATCTGGCGTTCAAATCCCAGCCGAGTCAAATCAATAATTTATCAAATTGATTATTGTTGCTATCTAACCTGGGGCTCTGCATTACTATGATAGGAGAAGGACTGGTTAGCACATTTTCAGGATAATGTGACTGTGTGGGATCTTGGGTCATGGTGTCAGTGGCCTTGTCTCCCAGTGGGAGAGCATTATAAACTTGCCATGAGTGTGCACAGTCACAACTCGGTCCTGATATGACCTTCAATGTTGTTAGAATGTAAAACAACAAACTAACTAACAACACAAAGATAATATTTCCATCTACAACCCACCTTGTCCATCAATCTCACAGCTGCAACATTCCAATCCCGCAGATCGAGCCGCCTTTCCCCTCATTAGCCATTCACATCCGGTTGGCCATAATGCATTGTGCACCCGACATGCCACAGCTTCCGGTGAACAATCCCAGCACCTTGTGTGCGAGTCTCCATCCGGTAAAGAAGCAGAGCGAATCTCCAGTTTCCCACCTTGTGTAATCCCACCAACATTCTAACAACCAACCAAGCAAACAACCAACCCTCCCACCACCCTCACATACACACACACACTCCCCTCACAAACACACCCTTCCCAGACTACCTTGCGCGGCGGCCATCATTGATCCCCACAGACCGCAAAGTGGGTCGGGGCCAAGATGTAGTGTGGGGGGGGGGGGCGGCTTGGCGCCTGTCACCTCCACACGGCCCCGCATTGTCAACCAGCCCAGACAATTATTCCGGTGGGGATTCGAACCTCTGACCCTGTGGAAGGGAGACAATAGCCCGGCCACATGGAGCCCGGCACGATTAACGGTATGGCCAGTCCAGTGACACCACAAACATGTCGGCATGCGGTGGATCCGTCTCACTAACATTTTGCCACCATTTCTTTTAAATGGTGTTGTCGTCTGCTCTGCCTGATCCCGGGCGTTGGTTGGTTGGTTGTTGGAGCTTTACCTTCTGGCAACATCTAAGGTAATATTGGGGTTGAGTACCAACTGGTGACTTTATAGTGGTGCCCCATTGGGAAATCATGCTGCTGGCACCATGACCTGATTGATATCCCACTCAGTCACATCCTGACACTAAGCGAACCACTCCTTGCCGTATCCTATTAATGCCGAGTGCCAAGCTAGGCAGGGACAAGTGCAAATTTGATAAGTCATTGGTTTGACTCAACTGGGAACTGTACTCCTGATCTCCCACAAGTGAGGCCCACGCTCTATCGTTTCGGCCGCCACGCCCTGTTGATACCGGAAGCGGGGGCTGAAATGGTCAGAGCGCAGGCTTCCAGTATGGAGGGAGTTTGGTTCTCGGTCGAGTCAAAGCAATGACTTACAAAATTGATACTTGTTGGTACCTAGCCTGACGCTCGGCATTAACAGGATATGGAAAGGATCGGTTAATGTAGTATCAGGATAATGTAACTGAGTGGGTCCCTGAGAGAGTGCCGCTGGTAACTTGCAAAAGCCAGCAGCACTTCAACACTTTTGCAGGCAGCTTTCATGAAATGTACTTCAAGGATACCATCAAGAGAAACCTGAAGCTGAGAGACATTAAGACCCGACTCATGGATGCAACTCTCACAGCAGAGAGCTAAATGGAGAGCGACAGTCAAGTAATGAAAGCAGTCTTTATCGCATCACGACCGACAGCATGATGATGATGATGGGTCATGGTGCCGGTGGCCTGGTCTCCGCAGTAGGGAAGCATTATGAAGTCACCGTCATAGCCTGATGAAAGATACCGTATTCCAGCTAACAGTAGCATAAGGTGCATGTTCCACCTACATAGCTTAGTTCTCGAATTGATCTATAAATACCAGCACTTACATCCATAATGATTTTGTAACGGCGCTATGTTTACGTACATGATTATACATTGAACCACATATATTGACCTGTTATGCGTGAAATACTAGGGTCGACTTTTATACAAGGTCTGCCACCATTTTTGACAAAAATAGGTGGTCAACCTTTACAAGAGATCAATTTTGACTGGAGTATATCCGATAGCTATTAGTTCATTTTACAGCATGTGTTACTGCACAGAAGGAAATACAAAGTGCATTTTATTGAAACTGTTACTGCTGAAGTCTATGCTGTCAGAGTCTTGAGAAGCACGCCAACAATTAAAATTGCATGGTTCTACCTCAAATATCTCCAAAGCTAACCATTAAAAATAAAAGCTCCTTCAATTTTCAATGAGGGAGATGTTGCAATGATGATCCTAAGACAGTTATCTCAAATAAATTACAGAAAATCAATATCACCGGAATGTGGAACTTCAATAAACAGGCAGCTTTATTTCAAACCTGGCAACGACACCAAGCGAGATGAGCGTTCATTTTACTTGTGGCAGGTCATGGGTTCGAACCCAGGCCGAGTCAAATTGATGACTCATATATTTGCTACTTGTGGGTACTTAGCCTGGCACTCTGCATTACGAGAGTAGGAGAAGGAGCACTGGAATGAGGAAGACCAATTGAAATTTCCCCTACTTAATTACTTAATGTAACAACAGAAAACAATTATAAAAACAGGGCAATGTCTGCATGATTGTGCCTATTTTTAGTGTTAGCTTAATCATTAAATCACCTTGAAAAAATTCACTGTAGTATCCTTTCAGTCGATTGGAAATGATTAAAGCCCCTGTCACACATCACCGGATTGGAGGGAACGGAAAGAAACCGAACAAAGTCTGTTGATAGTCCGGTTTGTGTCCGTACAAGTTTTGAGCATGCACAAAACTTGGAACGGAGGCCGCGTTTTTGTCCGGTTTGAGGTTGTTTCGTCCATTGGCTATCCGTTCATGTCCATTTCATGTCCGTTTTATGTCCGTTTTGTGTCCGTTCATCCAGTGGCCTTTGACCCGATATCGCAACATTCTGACACATTTTAATACATTTTGATACTTATGACGCCCGGACTAGACAATTATGTCTGTTGCTCAATCATTTATTTTGGTCGGTGCGGGGTGACATTAGTCGATTAAACGGGGGAAATTTCAATCGCCTCAGTCTCTTTCATTCCTCTGCTCTTTGCCCTAGTCTAGTGTCGTGATGGTAATGCACATGGCAAATGTTGCACCCAGAGCAGGATTCGAGCACAAATGTCTTCCGTTCTAGGCTAGTGTGCTAACCATAACACTACCTAGGGTACCTGATGTCATCACCATATCCATGCCCACCAGTGTATGAGGCTCCTTGCCTGAGAGCTCAGTGCAGGCTACTACAATCGTCCCCCTGGAATTGTAATCTTTTAAATAGTTTACATCCATACATCATTCAATGGGTACAATTTCATACATATATGTATACACACGGCAGGTTCAATAACCATACAGGCACATAGGTTGTACTTGATCCTAGTCATGGAAACCAGTGACATGGGGGTGATGAAAATGGCTTCGAACCCACACCTCTTCCCATTCTGGGGCTAGTGTGCTAACCATTACACCACATAAGCTCCCTGATACAATCACCCTATCCACACCCACCTATCGATATGGCTCCTTGCTTGAGAGGTCAGTGCAGTCTACTACACACATTATGGGATGTATAATTAATTATGCGTATATAAGTAGGCAGAGTATATATTCCTTATTATTTTTATTACTATTATTAATCTACGATTTACACTAAGTTATTATGTCCAATCGCTGACTGGCCTCGATTTGCCCCTGTTGCCCCAGCAACGCCGCGGAACGGGCAGGTCTAAGTCAGTCTGCTACTCGATTTCAAACTTTACCGGTAAGCCTGTTTATGATGCTCGCCATGTCGCACAATAAAAGTGACCGACCCACCTCTCGTCTGTTTCTCTCTCATTACATCTCCCTACCTTATATCGCTATTGTTGTGCTATCGCACGACCTCATTTCCATAATTAAATGTCAAGCTGGAGCTTCACCTATTAGTGGAGATCCGGCAACTTTTTCAGTGATCGGTAAAATCCCCGAATAAATCCCCCAAAATCAGGTCCAATTACATTTGTTGCAAATTAATGGATTGTTTTCTACTGTCCAATTTAGAAATGAGTGAGCAATAATACTATGCAATAATGTTACCCAACTGCTCCTGCAAATTGCTTTTTGTCGCATATAAGCATACTACATACGTTGTGCTTGTCATGGTTGTACGTCCTAGCAACATCTATGGTCATATCAGAATGGGTACTGACTTGTGACAGTGCGCACTCATAGAAAATATATAGTCCTTCCCCACTGACATCATGACCTGATATTCCAGACAGTCACATTATCCTGACACTGTGGTAACCTGTCATGTTCCTGTCCTATCCTATTCATTCCGAGCGTCAGGCTTGGTAGTAACAAGTATCAATTTTGTAAGTCATTGGATTCACTCGGCTGGGCTTCGAACTATCGACCTTCCACACATTTAAAATAAAAGTTACTTCAACATAAAAGAAAGTAGATTATAACAATCAATATAATATATTTATCTCAGAAAATTACAGAAACTCAAACCCATCAGATTATTCTTTTTCCTCTTGTTGGTAGATTAGTTGATTAAGCAGGGGAAATTTCAATCGCAGACGATTGGTCTTCTTCATTCCACTGTTCCTTGCCCTATCCTAATAATAGGGACTGACAAGTATCAATTGTTAAGTCATCTGTTTGCCTCGATCAGGGTTCGAACCCACGATCTACTAGAATGCGAGCCGGATGCTCAACTCATTTGGCCATCCCGTCTGGTTTATGCAACTATAAGATACTGTCGTTGGGGTGAAGAAAATCGGAAATATTGCGCCTAGAGTGGGACTCGAACCCACATCTCTTTGCATTGCGTGCCAGTGTGCTAACCATTACACAACCTAGGCTCCCTGATATCACCACACTGCCCATGCCTACCTGTCTATGTGGTTACTTGCTTGAGAGGTCAGTGCAGACCACTACACTCGCCCCCCTGGAATTGTAGATCTTTTAATGCTTACAATTACATACATACAGGCAATGCACTAACACATACATACACAGGGCAGGTTGAACAACCATACAGCGCATAGCTTGTACATGATCATGGACATCGCAACCAGTGTCGTTGGGGTGATGAAAATGGGAAATGTTGCGCCTAGAGCAGGACTCGAACCCACATCTCTTTGCATTCTGTGCCAGCGTGCTAACCGTTACACCACCTAGGTTCCCAGATATCATCACAGTACCCACGCCTACCTGTCTATGTGGTTACTTGCCTGAAAGGTCAGTACAGACTATTATAATACATAGAAAATAGATGTAAAGAATACATGGCGAAATGATGTGACCAGGAAAGTCTTGTCTTTAAGCAATGACACGCATGTCAGTGCTTATGCCCCTGTCACACTGTGACATAACAGGCCAGCGAGTGGGGAATGTAGAAATCACTTATTTATGTCAAGATACCTAGAAATTCTCAGCGTTTCAGGGCCAAGTTGGACGTCAGTGTAACGTCGTGGACATAGGCGAAACGTCGAGCCAACATAGTGGTAAGGCATGACAACATTAAAAAAACGCTCCTGGAGAACTCACAGAATGCCGGTGAATGTTATATACGTTATTCAATCGCCAGAAGTATGCCTTTATACATTAAATACGTCAACACACGGTGGAGAAAAGCCAAACATACGTTTGACATACGTTAGATGTACGTTATCTGTGCGGTTTCAATACGTTGTCAATATGCAGACTGTATGTTTCTGCCGGCTTGACTTATGCCTGACATAGTTCAACGTATGTATAACGTATGTGCAACATATGTCTAGTGTACTCGACGTATGTCTAATTTATACATAGTGTCTGCTAACGTATAAGCCACACTTTGTCTTACCTCGAGCTACGTCGAAAGTTTTGGGTATCTCCAAAACCTTTACGTGTCTCACCATATCTCGATGTAACTCAACGTATCTCGATGTAGGCTTAACAAACGCATAATGTATTTTGATGTTCCTCGACGTATCTCGACTTAATGGCTAAATTTCACCTACATCGGCTTATGCTACTGCATTACATCGTAGTGTGGAAGCCCCATTAGCTGGGTAAAGTACCCAAGAGTGAAAAATCATGCTCTAGGCGCAATATTTCCCATGTTCATATTTGTATATAAGTCAAACCTCTCTAAATCGACCGACCTTGGGACTGACTTTAAGTGGTCCATTTAGGGAGGTGCTCGGTATAGGGGGTTAGAATATGGTTACAATGGTTTTGTCTGGACCCAAATAAAGCGATTGGTATAAGGGAGTGGTCGATATGTGGAGGTCGTCGATTAGGGAGGTTTTACTGTATTATATATATATCATATCGTAAATATATCATATATATGGAATATATATAGGATATACATAGGATACATATATGATATACATATATTATAATATTAGCAAATGTCTGTAATTAACTATTCATTGTCAGGCTATGGGGTAGCTCTTATTTAAGCCAAACAATAAATAATTAAATGGATTGTTCAACAGCTTACCTCTTTCCTTGATGGGAAACATTTCCAACAACACAACTTCCAAGCAAAGTTTTGTAAACATAAAATTTCACTAACATGATAAAACTAATCAAGTGGGATTTTTGTGCGGCCATTTTTGTTTCGCTTTGGCTATTATTATTGCATGTGCTGCCTTTGGGGGTACCTGAGTAGTTTCTGGTTACTATTGAGAATATTACCCGGCTGCATGATTCAACACACGAAGGACACACACAGATTTATGGCCCTGTCACACTATGACGATTCTCACCGGCGACCCGTCAGCGTTGAAAATAAAATTAAAGCATCGAGAAACATTAAACTTTTAGGGGAAATATGGGGAAATTGGATGTTGGCGCAGCGTGTCAGTAGCGTGTTATTAGCGCGTGGCCAACGTGTGTCGACGCGGGCGGAAACAAAAAAAATAAAAAATTTGGCGCGACGGCATCATATGACCTTAGATGTAGCTAGGGCATAAAACAACAAAGCAACTGTTTGGCGCAACGTGTGGGAACGACCCTCACACGCGCACGGCGTCTGCCTAGCGTTCGCATAACGGTCTTCCAGCGCTGTCGACGTGCTTCTGACATCGCCATAATATTGGCAGCCGCTCGTTGACGTGCGTTGTCGGTCATCGCGCTTTTTTGACATGCTAAAAACATCTAGCGACCTGCTACGCTCGCCGACGTCCTCCGGCGACTGTCAACGTCCAGGATAGTGTACCGACGTGTACCGACGTTCGCATAACATCCCCCTAACGTTTCCCGACGTTTCGGCAAAAAATGACACACGTCGACGCGCGTTGGAGAGAAGCATCATAGTGTGACAGGGCTATTACTTTGAAGTTGGGTAGCGATCGATGTGTTAATACATTGTCCTTCTACGAATCTGAAAGAGCATGATTCTAAGAAAATGGGATTCTCTTTTGTTAGAAAAATGGGACTGCATTTTCTGTTGTCCATTGCATGTTGGGTTGTTGGTTGTTGAAGTTTTACGTCCTGGCAACATATAGCGTCATATCAGGATGGGTACCAACTTGTGACAGTGCGCACTTGTGGCGACTTTATAGTGCTGCCCAATTGGGTAATCAGGCTACCAGCATCTTGATCTGATAACCCACTCATTCACATTTTCCTGACACTGAGCTAACCAGTCTCTATTGCATGTTGGGATGTACCGTCAGGAAAATTAATTTGATTTTTTTAAACTGAAATACACTGTATGTTTTGTTAACTAAAGGAGTCAAGTACTACCAGTCTGCAGGCAGCATTATAGTAACTTAATGTTCAATGACTTAATGAAGTAAGCAACCGCTTTCTCTTTTTGATAGGTCATGAGTTTTAAAGTCGAAGGTTCGAACCATGGTTCAGTCAAACCAATGACTTAAAAATTGATATGTGAGGTTACCTGGCTCCACACTCTGCATTACTACAATAGGGCAAGGAGCCGTGGAATGAGGAAGACCAATTGTCCGTGATTGAAATTTCCCCTGCTTAATCACCTGATGCACCTACAAAATATATCAACAACAAAAATAATGTTCAAATCGCAAACTATATTGAACCGGGCGCAATGGCTGAATCGATAGAGCGCAGACCTCCTGTGCGGGAGATCGGGAGTTTAATTTCCAGTCAAGTCAAAGCAATGACTTACATAATTTATACTTATCGCTTCCTAGCTTGGCGCTTGACATTAATAGGATATTGCACAACTGGTTTACTCAGTGTCAGGATAATGGGACTTGATTCATGGTGCCGGCTGCCTGATTTCCCTGTGTGGCAGCACTATAAAGTCACCATACACGTGCACTTTCACAAGTCGGTATTCGTCCTGATATGACCTTAGATGTTGCCCGGACGGAAAACTCCAACAACCAACCAACCAACTATATTAGTCTCATTTGACTATCCCCCCTTCTCAGGACACCTGTTATGTCAGGACGACATTGTTCTCGATGCCGAGTTCTCCCTTCCTTGGAGACAGTCACGATTGTAGTTATTCATTTAAATGCGTTTCAGTGAAAATCTACAACCCAGATGTGAATGCTACTGATAGCAGACAATATTTGAAGTGCGCAGACGACAATTGAAGCGTCTCTGTTTGAAATGCGCATGCGCTAATGTGATGGGCCCCGCCAACAGGCAACGCCCGAGATGAATAATTGGTGACGAACGAGGCTGAGAGAATTGGATCGCTGAATACTTTAATACGGTTAAGCCCAGTTAAGGCTGAATCCCATCCCTATGAATTTGACTCAATCGGCCAGAATTAAAGATAATTCCAAACCTGCTTCGTCATAAAATGATTAACCATCATTTCGCACCGAAATGATGTTTTCGCTTGCAGGTCCCATTTACTTTTTTATTTTTTTTTAGTGGAAAAGCAAATGTCTAAACTGAAATTTGTAGATTAAAAAATATTATTGATTTTATTCTCGCGGGTCTGTGAGTGCTCAGCCGTCGTTGATAGTACATGAGAGGTGCTCCAGACGCCGCAAGGAGTAAGGTTCCCCGGGACAGGTGGGTTCGACGAAATAGGAAATAATAATAATTAGCTTTCTCATTCATATTCAGATAATGGATTATGTAACACATATATATATATATATGTCTTCTTTTTTTTAAACAAAAAGAAACCTTTCACATTTTTTCAAAGATTCCCTTTATCGATGGTCTCATGTTAGTAAAACTAGCGAAAATTAAACCTTCTAAATAGGGCTCCAAATGCCGCAACGAGTAAGGTTCCCCGGGACAGGTGGGTTCGACGAAATAGGAAATAATAATAATTAGCTTTCTCATTCATATTCAGATAATGGATTATGTAGCACATATATATATATATATATGTCTTTTTTTTAAAACAAAAAACAAACCTTTCACATTTTTTTCAAAGATTGCCTTTATCGCTGGTCTCATGTTAGTAAAACGAGCGAAAATTAAACCTTCTAAATAGGGCTCCAAATGCTAATTTTGTCTGAATTCCCGCTGGATTTGTGAGAGGAATCCGCGAGGTGTTCAGCTTTGTCCCAAATGAGGGTTTTTTTACGGTTGGTTCAGACAGCTGATGTTGGCGTCACGGAGGACAATTTTTATTTATTTTGGAGACAGAAATTAATTAATTACATTTTCTTTTACCATTTCAAACTGAAAATCGACTCCGAACCGTCACCCCGGTTTGTCGTTAAAAAAACAAAACAAAATATAACGCTTCGTCACCGGGATTTCGGCCAGAGCGAATTTAAAGATCTGGTCACCTGATTTTAACATTATTAGTTATATATTTATATATATAGTCATACGTTCATACCGTTGAAATAACTATTACTGTTGCTGTTTGTTTGGGGTTTTAAATCCTGACAATATCTAAGGTCATATCAGGATGGGTACCGAATTGTGACAGTGCATACTCATGGAAACTTCCCCACCAGTTGACTAGGCTGATGTCACCATGACCCGATTACCTACTCAGTCGCAGTATCCTAACACTGAGCCAAACCAGTCCTTGCCCTATCCTAGTAGTACTGAACGCCAGGCTAGGTTGTGACAAGTATCAACTTTGTGTGTCATTGGTTTGATTCGACCGAGATTCGAACTCCTCACCTTTCAACACGGGGAGCCTACACTCTACCACTTCGAACTACTAAGACTAGCCATTGGATACTCAGTGTAATAGCCCTAGACAGTTCAGTTCCTACATGGAGGGTTGAACGTCAGATAGTCCATTCTGTTACGTCTTGGATGGAACATACCCCAGTTTGTGGCGTCATGTAGGGAACAGATAGGTTAAATGAAAGAGGTTATAAGACACACTCAAAAGGCTATACCACTACTAAGTAAAGTAGAATTCACGATACTTACTCCAGTGAACTGTATCTTTGGGCATAATCGATTAATGAACCCGGGTCACCTGAGCCACTTTTTTGCGCTTGCGCACATCCTACAGATTCGGGTCGAATAATCAAATACGCTTCTCCACGCTCGGGGTGAAAAAAAGGATCGCTTAATCAAAAACTTTGTTGTTGTATTAACCGATATAACTACAGCAAAATAGGATTTAAAATATGTTATGATTGCATAGTTTAGTTATATTTCCATTTCATTAATCTGTGTTATTACCAAAAAAAAACATGTAGGACTGGTACTGGTAGCTATTATTCTGCAGGACGGTCCCAGCACAAATGTGACGTCATCGTTCCTAGCAAACCCCAGCCAAGAGGTGGGTTACTGGGGTCGGGTCGTTTTGCACATGGCACATGTTTTTGTCAACTCCACTCGCGGTGTTCGATTTGAAATTCTAGCAACTCGGGTGACCCGAATCGCCCGGGTCGTGTTAATCGATTACACCCTATATAACTCTTTTATATAATTAGTGACCCCGGAGTTGCAACATATTTCTGTCCTATTTCAAAGAGAAACCTGACAACTGTGTAAGCTGTCTTTGCTTACTTTGACAAATAAATTCTGTGAAGGGTCATTAAAGCGGAATGGCCCTAACAGTCACGGTTTGACCACAGTTGCCCACAGCCTTGGCTGGGCCCTAAATAGCTCACAGCGAATAGGTTGTTTCAAGGTAAACTATCAATACTCATATTGGGAAATGATAATTCTGAACTAGTAAAGTGGTGTTCGATCACGTGACCACCCCTTTTAGGGCGAGCCTCATTCCCCAGTCTTATCTTCTTGTTGTCATCTTAGCGGGCTTGATTGTTATCACGTGATCACGCGCGGTTTGTGGTATAATCATCCTAAGGAGACAGGGAGGAGTAGCTCTGAGCTAGCTTTAAGACACAAACGCGCCAGAGGAGTCAATCAATAATTACTGGCAACTATTTTGTGATTGTTGATATCTGCTAATCTGCAGACGGCCTGGCCGGATCGATAAGAGCACTGGCTGCCTTCCTTTGCGAGTTAAAGCAGGGATTTAACCCGCAAAGGTCCGGTAACAGAGGTGTTTGCGGGGGAGGCGGTCAGTGCTGGAATGGTGGAGGCGCCCCAGGTACTGACCAATGTGGATCTGACCCACAAGGGGAGCGCCAGTTCCGGTTAACGAGGACTCACGGAACTAAGTGCACAGCACCTGTGTGTTTGTAATATATTGGCTTATTAACATATATAACATGGTGCATGTTGGCGGAGGCGAACGTGTGTAATTTGCGAACGAGGCAATGTCCTTCTCTGATTTCCTCTGCTGGACTCTCCCTCTGATCTGTTTATTTAATGTCCTGGCACCATGCTGGCAACTTCACTTCCCCACCCAGCCACCCTCTTTCTTGGGGAGTGAGCGCTGATCTTTCCTGACCTGTTTCCCTCACTCCGGTGATCGATGCTGAACTGTCACTCGGTCATTTAAGGCCTTCAGTCATCCTCATGACTAGAACAACCCGAGTCTCAGTCACCCCACAAACTCCAGGGTCTCAGTCATCCCACAAACTCCAGGGTCTCAGTCGCCCCACAAACTCCAGGGTCTCAGTCGCCCCACAAACTCCAGGGTCTCAGTCGCCCCACAAACTCCAGGGTCTCAATCGCCCCACAAATTCCAGGGTCTCAGTCGCCCCACAAACTCCAGGGTCTCAGTCACCCCACAAACTCCAGGGTCTCAGTCACCCCACAAACTCCAGGGTCTCAGTCGCCCCACAAACTCCAGGGTCTGAGTCACCCCACAAACTCCAGGGTCTCAGTCACCTCACAAACTCCAGGGTATCAGTCGCCCCACAAACTCCAGGGTCTCAGTCGCCCCACAAACTCCAGGGTCTCAGTCACCCCACAAACTCCAGGGTCTCAGTCACCCCACAAACTCCAGGGTCTCAGTCGCCCCACAAACTCCAGGGTCTCAGTCGCCCCACGATCATGAATACCGACCTCCAGAGTTTTGATTTCTTTTTTAATAAACTTCACCCTTAAATTTCATATTAACTGTCTCTTTCTTGTGTCTGAGTGAGTGAATTATACTAGTTGTGACCTAGGCTGGCATTACTAGGTTCCAGTAAGGACTGGTTCGGCAGGATCAGTATACTGCGACACAGAGGGATATTGGTTCATGGTGCCACCCACATCGTCTCCCAGTGTGGACAGCACTATGCACCCAGCATCAGTGAAGTTGTCACTGATACCCTTAGTTGTCGCTAGTGGGTAAATTACCAACAACCAAAACATCCTAAGTTGACGAGTCAGCATATTGTGTAAGGGTTTAAAGTGGCATAATCCTATTCAAACATAACATTCTGGGATGGAAATCTCTTGATCGGATATGATTTACATATCCAAATTAGACACTGGTGTACTCGTTAAGCATTTAATAGATCGAAGAGATATTAAGCCAATTGTATAGAAGCTATCACTGCTGTGACTTCTGCGATGAAACCCAGTGTAGCTCTGATTATGTTGCTCTTGTACTACTCTGTCTTCATTTTGCATTGCGTAAATATTGTCTGCCAAAGACAGGTTGTGTTGGTCATATTTGAATCATATGGCATTCGGTAAATGTTGTCTGCCAAAGACAGGCTGTGCCATACACATTTGAATCAGATGATGTTGCGTAAATGTCTGCCAGCAACATTCAATGCCAGGCACATTTGAATCATATTGCATTCCATAAATGTTGTCCGCCAAAGACAGGCTGCGCTAGGCATATTTGAATCATATGACATTGTGTAAATGTTGTCTGCCAGCAACATTCAGTGTCAGGCACATTGGAATCATATTACATTGCATAAATGTTGTCTTCAAAGGATAGGCTGTGCCAGGCACATTTGAAACATATGGCGTTGTGTAGATGTTGTCTGTGCGGTACATGTGTGAATGGCATACCGTCTGGTAAATGTGGTCTTCCAACAACAGACTCTGTCGTTCGCCTAATTTATGAGCACCATTGTTGCTTACCGAGCGTCTCTCAATCACATACCATTTGTATATATATATATCTGCATCATACATATTCATGAGTAAAATTAGCCCAAGTCCCACGCACAGGTGGCGCTGTGCTAGTAGTATGCCAAGCATGGCATTGTGCCATTGGTGGCCTGTTTCTGGGCATGTGCTCATCGCCTGGAGGATCTGTTGCATAGTGGCCAGATAAGATGGTGGACTGCAGCCAGGGATGTTCTATTGTATCAGCCGGCCGCTACCTCAATAGGGCACGTTAGCCTGCCAATGGCGACAGCTTATCATCCACCAACATACACACCGCTGTCATTCCCACCGAAAGTAATGGCATGCAAGCTAGGGATTTCATCCATTTCAGTGTCGCTTCGAGGCTTTGGGCGCGTATCACCACCACCTATAGGTTTCTCTGGTCTGCGCTGGATGGATGTTGCTGAGTTCACAGTGGTGTTTTTTGTTGTGTTTTTTGTTTGTTTTTAGTACATTAGTTGATTAAGCAGGGTAAACTTCAATCACAAACAAGTGATCTATCTCATTCCACTATCACTTGCCCTATCCTAGTGATGCCAAGCACCAGGGTAAGTAGCAACAAGTATAGATGTATTAGTCATTCATTTGACTGAACCTAGGGTTCGAACCTGCAGGTTCCAATCCCATGACCACCCAAACTATATTTTATAATGATACCCAACTGGGAGACCAGGCCACCAGCACCATAACCCGATATTCCACATTCACATTATCCTGATACCATGCTAATCAGTCCTTGTCCTATCCTATTACTGTCAAGTGCCAGGGTAGGCAGTGACACGTGTCATTTTTATAAGTCATCGGTTTGTCTCGGCTGGGATTCGAACCCCTGACTTTTCACATGGGAAGCCTGCGCTCTACCGATGCGGTCAGGGCGTCAGGTCCATCGTCTCCAGTGCACATGTGCAGTCTCATTAATGCACACTGTTGGAGCACATTCGGATGCCAACATAACCGGTATGCCAAAAGAGTAATGCGGGATCTCGCCGCTAGGGGCAGCATCCGCTATCCGGATATAGCCATATTGAGATGTTATCAGGGTCTGGCCATAGCGGCTTCCTCCATGTTTATGCATACGTTTATGTTACCTCTAATGACACAGCAATGTGGGCCTAGTACATTATTACCTCGCTTTTTTCCCAGGGCCGAACCTGCCGCCACGAGCAGCTCGTTGACGGCCGCAGTTGTCTCGGTGTCTTTCACCTTGGGTGGGTTGACTAAAGGCCCTGTCACACTACGACATAACGACGTCAGTGTAGGAAGAACGTGAAGAACGTTGAACTTCTCAGCATAGTATGCAAATTTGGGCACAAGTTGAACGTGGATGCAGCGTAGTTGACGAGAGTGTAACGTTGGTAAAGCATAGTGATACCATCATTCAACGAGAGATGACAAGGTCAGTATGCTTACGGAACGTTATGAACGTTATTCCATCACCAGAACTACGTTACATGATGTAACATACGTCATGACACGGTGGTGAAACATTGAACGTACGTTGAACGTATGTTCTCTTGACGTTCTCCTGACGTTCTCCTGACGTTCCCATTACGGCGCATGGATGTTTCCACCGAGGTTAATGTGGGTCAACGTAGTGGAATGTAGTTGAATGTGGTGAGCAGCATTTGACTAACGTCCGTTTGACGTCATTGACGTTCGCTGAACGTGTACAGAACGTATGGCGAACGTAAACCCTTACGTTCGATTTACGTAGAAAGTTTTGAACAGGTTCAAAACTTTGAGGCACGCCGATGTAACACGACATAACGTGGCATAGCTCAATGTCAGTCTAACGTCATTCTGACGTCATCATAACATAACCCAACATACGTCAACGTAATGACGAAACGTGATCACGTCAGGCTTAGGTTTGCTCGTTACATCATAGTGTGACAGGGGTATAACTCATAGAATTGAGTCCTCGTGGATGGGAGCTCCGCCGCCTTGTGGGTCGGTTTTAGGAAAGGAACAAACTCACAGTTTGTGTTGGCGTCGGTCTGCTCGGCATAGTAGTGGGGTAGGCCGAGGGGGTGCGGTGCCACCATGGCCGCCTGAGTAGCGGTGGCAGTGGCGGCGGACACAGCAGCTGGTGCGGCACGTGCTTGGGCCATTGGCATCACACATGGTGCGATCCGGTCCGGTCGGTGGATCCGGTCGGTGTTCTCGATAGAGTCAATGCGATCGTTCAGGCCATCGGTTAGCTTGGTCATCTGGGCTTGCATTGCAGCCATTGCTGCGAGCACGTCACGATTTTCGGCGCCTGGGTGACTCCGACTCCTGGTACGGGTATGGATGCAGCTCCGGCCCCTCTTACGTCCCATGCTTTCGCGCCGTTCCACGGTTCGGCTTGAACGAGCAGTGTGGTTCCCACTCCGGTCTGGACTATCTCCGTCGGCATTGTCGATGTTGATTTCAACATGGGTAATTTAACCCGAAAGAAAAAGTACATACTAAATATGGAGCTGACTACTAGTGCCATCTATAATGTCGTTCTTAATAATAAATGCTCCGACTGTGGCGCCATCTTCTGTAACTTTCCAGAATGAGATCCGACCCAGTTTCATTATAGACACTTCCACCAGAGCATTTTGATCGATATGATGTGTTCTCTCCTTTGGAGTTACCGTCCCACCCACCCAACTACAAGTGACATTCATAGGGCTACGTGCCTGAAATCCTCGAAATCTTAATAAATCAAACATCTCATGACTTACATGTAACAATGGAATAGTAAGAATAAATGCCACTTTATACTGTACTTGTCTTGCATTGGTTGAATTACAACCGACCTGGGTCGTCCTCTCGCTCTGGTTGTCGGCATGTTAACTGCTTCAGTTGCAGAGCTTACACATGCATTCCTTGTGCGAGTAGCAGGCATGATGTTGTGTGCTTGCGGAGTGAGAAACTCATAATGCTGCAGGCATATGTATCATTTCACTACATAATCTTATATACAATTCGACCTCGGTAAGTAACTCGGTGGTCAAATGACCAACATAGCTAAAACGAGGGAAGCTCTCCAACCTGGTTATTATAACCATCTATATATATATTTGACGAAGAGTATATATATACATTACAACGTTATTAACGTTCAATCCATTAAATCTTTCTTGTAACCATCTATATATGCTATATACATTACATTAATGTTACAACCATCTATTATAGCCTACATTCAAATTTGGGGTAAGCATTTGTATTCATCATATTTCTTCAGCGGTAAGGCACTGGGCTTCCAGCCATGCTTTGTGTGGGTTTTTTGTAATGTTCTTTTAAAACTTCAGTCATTTACACTATTTCATCACAACAACAATTTTAAGATAATACAATATTGCTATTTTTAAAATTTATTTTTGTTTTATTGAGGCTGTATTTATTCTGTCCATAGCATGTAAGCCTAGGTACCCAGGCTTGTTTTCAATGCAGGCCAGCTGTAGTGTTGGTGTTGTCTTACCAGACAGTAGCTGCTGATAAGTTATTTGATTGTCTGCATTTCAGAAGCAGATAGATAGTCTGTTGGTACGTTTAGTAGCCTATATTACTTTTTTGTGCCCTCTTGGCATTGTATTTTTGTTATATTCTTATTACTATGTTAGTTGTTTTCTTAAGGTTCTATGTTAGTTTTTTGGGGTTTTCTTGGGAAGAGTTTTCCACTTGTTTTTCTACTTAGTTCTATACTAGCCTATTTTATTTTATTTACATGTTCATAGGCTTGTACGTAATAGGTGGTTAAGTTATATTTGTTCTCTGACTCAGAATGAATAATTAGTATGACGGTAATTTCTACAAATAGGGTGTTTGAATAATGGCTGGTGCAATGACCACGACAACTCCACCCTACCCCTCACAGCCTTTATCCTCCATCATCATCGTTCTACATACACCTCCACCCACACCTCCACATCCCCCCTCGCCACACCCTTTACCCTCCATTCTCATCCCCCCTCCGTGCCACCTACACCCCCCCCCCCCGCCCAGACACATCCATACTCCTTCTCACTCACTCCCACCAACACCTCATTAAACCCCACACACACCCCGCTCATCCCACCCTTTATCCTCCACCCTTCTCCTCCCGTCGTCCCACCTATACTCCCACCCTCCACCTTCCTCCAGTGTGGTCTGTAAGTAGAGGCTTGTAGTGGTAGCAATATGGTGTGTACCCCAGGGCCAGGTACCCCACTTAAGGGTCATTGGAGAGACAGAGAGAGAGAGAGAGAGGCATGGGTGGGGGGTAAGGGAGAGGAGGAGAGGGTGGAGGAGAAGGATTGGGAGGAGAGGGGGAGGAGAGCTGAGGGCGGAGGACAAGCAGAGGGTGTGGGGGGAGAGGGAGAGAGGGAGGGGGAGGAGAAGGATTTGGAGAAGAGGATAGGGGGGAGGAGAGGAGAGGGGGAGGACAAGGAGAGGGGTTGGGGAGGAGGGGGAGGAGAGGGAGGAGGAGGAGAGGGAGGGGGAGGAGAGGGAGGGGGAGGAGAGGGAGGGGGAGGAGAGTGAGAGGGTTGAGGAGATGGAGGAGGACTAGGAGAGGGGGTGGGGGGAAGAGGGAGAGGGGAGGAGAGGGAGGGGGAGGAGAAGGGGTGGGGAGTAGAGGGAGAGGGGGAGAGGGGAGGAGGAGGAGAAGGAGAAGGGGGAGGAAAGGGAGTGGGGAGGAGAGGGACGGAGGGAAGTGGTGCTGGCCGGTGGCCGCTGTGCCCACTGTGGGCACAGTGGCCATTCGCAATCCCCACGCCTGATTGTCCATAGTTACCACAGTGAACGAGATAAAGCCCTCAGTGGCGCACAGGCCCGGGGCGGTGCCCCCCCCCCCCCCCCTCGCCGCACCCTGCACCCCTTCGGCGCCCTGCACTCCTCACGCCACCTACCGGCATGCATTAGCAGAAGCATACTTACCTTGCTGCTGCCATAGAGCTCCCATATCAGTCCCAATATGGGGTTTTGTGGGGTTTTCGGTTGTGTTTGGGGGGGGGGGGTTTGGAAGGGCAGCCGCCGGGCCCGAACAAACTAATATACTAAACGTACCAACAGACTATCTATCTGCTACTGAAATGCAGACAATCAAATAACTTATCAGCAGCTACCGTTTGATAAGACAACACCAACACGACAGCTAGCCAGCATTGAAAACAAGCCTGGGTACCCGGACTTATGGGGCTGTCACACTACGACGCTTCTCGCCGGCGACCCGTCAACGTGTGGTGTATTTGGGCGAAAATGGGTGAAATATCGAGAAACGCTGGGAGCGCGTTATGCGCGCGTCGGTACACGTCGGTACACTATGTTTGACGTTGACGGTCGGCGGAGAAAGTCGGCGCGCGTTATTAGTCGCTGAGTGTTTTCAACATGTCAAAAACAACCCAACGACCGCCAGCGCGCGCAAATATATGGGTAAGGACGTTAGGCGCGCGTCGCGCTGTGTTGGGCGCGCCGGAATAACGTTATGGGAACGCTAGGAAGACGGCCTAGCAACATTTAAGGTTAAATGAAGACGTCGCGCCAAACTTTTTTTTTTTTTTTCCCCAGCGCGTTGACACACGTTGGCCGCGCACGCATAACGCGCCGCGCTGACGCCGATCTTTTCCCCCAAACCGCCGAAAAGTTTGACGTTTCTCGACGCGCAAGATTTTATTTTCAACGCTGACGGGTCGCCGGGAGAAACGTCGTAGTGTGACAGCCCCATTACATGCTATGGACAGTATAAATACAGCCTCAATAAAAAAAAAATGTGCGCGGGAAATTGTTATAACTTTAAATTTATTTTCTTTAAACACACAAAAATGCAGCTAATTGTGTTGGGGGGGGGGGGGGAGTACATAGAGTTTATTCACTGAATAATGTATTTTATCAGTGTTAAAGCACTGGTCTTCCTGCCATACAGTAAAACTGCTTGAAGCATTAATGATACTATCGGTTCTAATGGTAGACTGCATAGTTGGGTAATATATAACATCGTTTTAATATACCCGTGGTATTCAAACCACGGCTGAGTCAAATCAATGACTTAACAGATTTATACTTGTTGCTACCTACCCCGACACTCGGCATTCCTAGGTTAGGCCAAGCAATAGTGACATAAAGGAGACCAATTGTCCGCGATTGAAATTTACCCTGTTTAATGCACAAATTTAATCAAAGCAATTATGTGTATTATAATGTATTATAATAATATTAAGGAACGGAGCAATTCCAATATTGATATCATATTCATCATACGATTATTTGCGTGTATTCGGGATTTGCACACCCGCCCCTTTATATGTGCGTGATTTGGGCGCCAAATGTTTGGTGCGGAAATGATTCAAACCACTGTCACTTCGCTCGCATTTTTCTTTTTGGTAGGGCATATTAGTCCCAGCCAGAGAACTAATAAAGAACTCAGCCCAACTCTGCTTTGTCTAACCTTATTGCCTAGTGGTTTATAACAAGATTATGGTGAATATCCATTAGACATTTCCAGAAAAATAGATATGTATATATTATAAATAAGCGTTACAAACCACCTGAATGTCAGTGGATATAGAGTACAATTACTGCCTCTTCTTCGTTTAGTCCTGCTGCGCCTCCTTCCTCTCCTTTTCTCCCTCTCCTTTTCCTTCGCCGCCCCTTTGTCGTCCTCCTAGAAATAGCCGAAACAACATTTCAATCCGGTTCTTTTTCGAGCACGGTAACGACTTCTCACTAGAAACAATCATTAATATGAAATCTTATTATTTGATTTTATATATAATATATAATATAATATATAAATCCTCCGGTGCGACTGACACTTGTCGACACCCGATGGAGCGAGGGTGGGCGAAGGTGGCGCCACCGGTCAAGTGCGGAGTCTTACGGAGAATAACAATGGTAATCAAGTAATATAATAATGTAATAATATAATATATAATGGAAACAATTCCCTTCGTATTTTTATACTCGCATAATACGTTATACATCACATATATTACCTAACCATAATAATAATAATCCAAATATCATGGTCAGTTTTAATATGACCCCCCCCCCACACACACACACCATTACCACCTCCTGTCACCTACACCTCATGCTTCCATATCTCATCTCTCCACTTCCCTCCCCCTCTTCTGCTGGTCTTGGTCAGCGATGCGCTTGGGAACTTTTTGGTAACACCCCCCCCCCCCCCCCCCCCCCACCCACCCCGCGCCCAACACCCACGCCCCTCCACTCCCACTCCCACTCCCACTCCCACTCCCACTCCCACTCCCACTCCCACTCCCACTCCCACTCCACACACAATGGCAGGTCTGTGACCGATACTTATTTGTCAAACTCACCGAAATCATCGCCAACAGCAGCTTGTTGAATACACAACCCCCCTTTTTTCGGTGATTGCTGGATAATTTTACCATCCTTTTTTTTTGTATCCCCCTCTCCCTCCCCTCTTTGAGTCTACAGCAGGATATGATTGCCAAGATAAATGTCAGTTTCTCGGCAGAATAGGAATATCAGATGCTGCATATCGTAAATTTGGGAAATTGTTTGAAAACTTAAACCTCTGTACTACCACAAACAACATATGGGATTGCCAAATTAGTTGAACAACTACACCCCATGTGGCAGGTCCTGGGATTCGAATCCAGCGAGTCAAATTAATGACTTAAAACTGTCTACTTGTCGCGACCCAGCCTGACACTCTGCATTACTGGGATAGTACTGATAAAACACAATCTGTTTTTTTTCTACCTGCAGCACCGTTTAAGGTTGTCAGTGTGGTTATATTTTTCTTCTTTCTTCTTCTTGTGCTGACCAGACGGGATGGCCGAATGAGTTAGAGCGTCCGTCTCCCGTGCTGGTAGATCGTGGGGTCGTGGGTTCGAACCCCAGTCGAGTCAAACCAATGACTTAAAAATTGATACTTGTCACTTCCTAGCCTGGTGCTCGGCATTATTAGGATATGGCAAGGACTGGTGTGCATAGTGTCAGGATAATGTGACTGAGTGGGATACCAGGTCATGGTGCCGGCGGCCTGGTTTCCCAGTGGGGCAGCACTATAGAGTCGCCATGGGTGCGCACTGTCACAAGTCGGTACCCATCCTGATATGACCTTAGATGTTGCTAGGACGTAAAACAACAACAAACAAACAATCAAATATTGTTGTGCTCGTATAAGTGATGCTTGCAAAAATGAAGATGAGCTGTTTTCATTGTGGGGAACTTAATAAAAAAAGGTATGCATCAACTCTCTGCCCCGTATTGTGGCAGAGCCTCTAGCTGTTGGTAATCAATGTGCATCTGCTTAATTGGTAATGTCTGCGTCATGATTGATCTTCCTCCTTCCACTACTCCTTATCCCATTCTAGTAATGCTTAGCGCCAGGCTTGGTAGCGACAAGTATGGATCTTTAAGTCATCTGTTTGACTTGCCCGATTTGAATCTCATGGCCTGCCACACACAAAGCAGATGTTTAACTTGTTTGCAGTGTAGCCAACCTGTAGGTACTGAGAATCTTTGAGGTTTTTTGCATTGTGGACGTGGAACCTGAGTGGCGGGAGCCATGAGTTTGCTAGGGGGGTCGTCCAAGGGCATCCTCCCACAGAGAATCTTTTGTAAATTTCTTTAAAATGGGATATTTGAGGGAATTTCCAAGGGGTTATATGCTGGTATCTATAACATGATATTTACTCCTATTTGCTCAAAAGTACAGACATTCATACAAAAGTACAGAATTGTGTGGGACTTTCTACAAAAGTAGAGAAATTTGTTGGATTTTGGGGACGAACAATGACTCATGAAATAACTGATTAGAACCTTCAATTCCTGTGACTCCCACTTGAATTTCTTTAGAGTTGGCGACAATGCGTTTCGCCATCCCGTATAGCAGGTTGTTTGGAGACGGAGAACTCTGTGACAGACCGACTGGCTGACTGACCACAGTGACGAGACGGGATGGCTGAATGAGTTAGAGCGTCCATCTCGCGTGTTGGTAGATTGTGGGGTCATGGGTTCGAACCCTGGTCGAGTCAAACCAATGACTTAAACATTTATACTTGTTGCTTCCTAGCCTGGCGCTCGGCATTATTAGGATAGGGCAAGGACTGGTTGGCTCAGTGTCAGGATAATGTGACTGAGTGGGATATCAGGTCATGGTGCTGGTGGCCAGTTCTTCCAGTGGGGCAGCACTATAATAAAGTCACCATGAGTGCGCACTGTCACACGTCGGTACCCATTCTGATATGACCTTACATGTTGCAAGGACATAAAACAACAACAAACAAACAAGCAAACTGACCACAGTGGGGTGTGATTGAGGTGTGGCATACATGTCTGGGGAAGGTGGGGGACAGGGACTATGTGTGAGATAAGGGAATTCAGGATGCAACCTGCATTAATCCATCTCCCTACAGTAGGACACTATTGAATTAATGCATATCACTACAGTAGGACACTGACTGAATTAATGCATATCTCTAAAGTAGGACGCCTACGGAATTAATGCATCTCTCTACAGTAGGACACCGTTGAAGTTGAAGTTATGTGTATCGCAACAGTAGAACCCTCACACCCAGACCTGCCAGCAGCACTATGTCTATTTACATCCCACTCAGGCACCACCAGCCCTTATAAATATATGCATTCATGCGCTTGGTCACATACACCGATCAGTAATAGCATATTTGCATTCCCCCTATGTCGTGAATCAGAATATTTTGATGAACCAGTTGTGGACCACCGGTTGGAATGGAAAATAGCCCAAACTGCAAACGTGTCCACTGAGCAGGATCGATCGGATGATCCACACCTTCATGGCACCGTCTAAACTATGTCCCACTCCCTATTCTTTCTAAGAGAAGAAAATAAGAAGTAGAACCTGATAACTATCTCTAACACACACATTGCCCCAGCTAATCATAATTAGACGAGACACCGTGGCCAAATCTGTAAGAATGCAGACATGTCATGCAGAATGTCTGCAGGTTTGAATCCTGGTCGAGTTAAACCACAGACTTACAAAATTGATACTTAGTGCTGCCTAGCCTGGCGCTCAGCATAACTAGGAGAGTGCAAGGACTGGTTGGCTCAGTGTCAGGATAATGTGACTGAGTGGGAAATCGGGTCATGTTGCTGGCAGCCTGGTGTCCCAGTGTGACAGCACTATGAACTCACCATAAGTCCACACTGTCACAAGGTGGGTGGTACCCCTCCTGCAATGGCCTTGGATGTTGCCAGGACGTAGAACCCCAACCAAACAATCTAATTGTAGGTAACCACACGTAGCCTAATTAAATCAGTTCATACCTAAAAGATTGATGTCAGATAAGTGACGGCCGAAAGAGCCATTTCCTCAGCCCTGACACAAAACCTCACCCAGGAGAATGAAAGTATTTCTCCTCCACAACACGTCAGTGTCATTCAAATTAATGTAATTGCAATTGGCAAATTAATTAACGGTTCTGCAAAGATGTCTTATACCCATTTGTCGATTACATGTTGATTCTTTTAATAAGTCCATTGCAAAAACATCGCTTTGTGTGTAGTCATAATTAGCTTCCAATTACAGCAGATGTGAGGAATATGGTAGAGATAATTATGCAAATTAGGGGGATAATATATAGAAGACAATTGATATGCGGTAAAGACGCTCTAGGGGAGGCGACTAAAAGCAGTAATTTCCTAAGTACATCAAATCAATTGTATTTGCTTGGCAAATAACAGGGTAAGTATATCAGACAAATACAGACAGTCAAATAACTGGGTAATTACCTCAGACAAGTAGAGAGGAAAATAATCAGGCAAATAACCACGCAATCACATCATATACGTACAGTAGGCAAATAACAGGGTAAGTACTCGGGAAACCATAAATCAGCCCAGTAGAAGAGACCGAATATGTATTTTTCCAAAGTAAATGTGCAGCTAATTGGATGAAGCCGCTAATGCAGGGCTGCCTGCCTGGCGCTGCTGACAATTATAATCGTGAAAACTGCTCAATCAAATATAAATTATACTGTAATTATGGTACATACAAATTACTGCTAACTCCTAGAGCGTTTATGCTCTATTTGATTACACATGAGCTTAGTTTGTCATAAGTTGTTTGTGATGCTCAGCAACACGGGTAATTTGGCATTCGATCGCCGCCATAGCCTCATAGCATTAAGATAATACTTATGCTGCCACCTATCTAGTAATGGCGAAACTACCTTGTGACTTGTGCGTCAGCGCCACCTATATATTCATACTTTGATACAAAATACTTCGAAATGCTAACTCTATCTTACTGACCTGCCATCTGTGGTCGCCCGCTCAAACTACTGGCCCAAGCGCCTATATAAGGACTGACTTAGCGGCGGTGAGCTCACATCGACACGGCCACATGAGGAAACTAGCTGGCTTTGAACTGCCATCCCACCCACCCCTGATAAAGACTATATAGGGCTAAGGGTTAAAGCTTATTGACCTCTTTGTGCATAGCTCATTGGCTTATCTCACTGGGCTTATCCTGTTGAACTTAATATGTGCTTACTAAAATTGACATGTGCTTACTACAGACTTGTTATTGAAAAAAGAAATAAATCCAACTTTAAACTCATATGCGGTGTCGGTGTCAAATTACCACAGCACCTGCCGATAGGCAATGGAAAGCAGACAGTGCAGTTATGGAATCTATTACTCATTAGCTGCTTTCATAGTCACGTGACATTTGGATTCTCCCCAGCTTTCAGTTATAGCCACACAAAACGTAGGGACAAAGTATACAACCAACATGTTTTGCTAAAAAGACTCACTTAGCCTATTATAATAAATACACAATTGCTAGGAAATATGAAGTAAGTCATATGTGTTCAGATAATAAACGTTTTTACTTGAATAGCTTCATAATTACTAGTATGGGAGAGTCATTGCAGTGGTATCATTTAATATCGCTCATGTACACAAACTGCAAGGCCATCGTACAGCAGCCTTAATGTCACTGCATGACTGACGTTAGATTCACCCCATACTTCCACTGTAGCCGTATGGTGGCTTCAGGTCACCTCATGGTATGTACCCGGTCTGGTGTGCATTGATTGATTGATTGATTGATTGGTGGTTGCTTTACGCCGTGTCAGCAGCATAGGCCATATTCACTGCGAGAAATGTTTGTTTTTGTTTTTGTTCACACCATCGCTTTTACATGTAAAAGTATACAATCAATTTTGTGTCAATGGACACTTATGAATTTTGTAAACTCACAATCATATAGTTTCTGGTCAAGCTTAATACAATTCTAAATGATAGTATTATTCACTTACAAAATTTGTTTAAAAACCTATATGAGGTGGTACAAACCAGCTGCCTTCAAAAAGGACGGGATCCATCGCAAATGTGCCGGGCTCTGGGCAAGCCCGACCTGTCTGGTGGTGCATACACTGCGGAGCGGCTGCTGCCGTCATAACATTAAGCCCAGAACCTGGCGCATTTGCGTTGGATCCTGTCCAAACGATAACACACAGGCACAACCGGAATGGCTGCTACCATCATAACATTAAACCCAGAAACCTGCGCATTTGCGGCGGATCCCATCAAACCATTAATGCTCAAGCCCAGCTGGATCGTAGAATATACAGTTTCTCATAGTTGAGTGTACAAACTGATATGGTTCTACGACCCCGGGTCGTCCTCCGCCACATACACTGCGGAAGGGCTGACTCCGTCATAGCGTTAAGCCCAGGACCCAGCGCATTTGCGATGGATCCTGTCCAAATGATAATGTACCGGCACAACCAGAACAGCTGCTGCCATCATAGCATTAGAACCGAAAACCTGTGTATTTGCGGTTGATCCCATTAAACCATTATTGCTCAGGCCCGTCTAAAATATAACTAAACTATGCAATCATAAAATACTTTAAATCCTATTTTGCTGCAGTTATATCGGTTATTAAAAAAAAAAGGTTTTGGAATAAGCCACCATTGTTTTCACCCCGAGTGTGGAGAAGCGTATTCGTTTATTCAACCCGAGTCTGTAGAATGTGCACATGTGCCAAAAAGTGGCTCGGCTGACCCAACTTGGTTAATCGAATGGACGATGCTATTTGCAGAGCTGCAAAGCAGCTCTGTGAATTGGCAGAAGAATGCTTGCTATTCGCAGAGCTGCTTTACTCTGTATTTGCACAGCTGGATTCCTATGCGAAATAGCAGAAGAATGATTACTATTCCAGAGCTGAGGTCGGGTAAAGTCTGGTTGGGTGAAGTCAAGTCAGGTAAAGTCAGGTTGGGTAAAGTCAGGTTGGGTAAAGTCAGGTCGGGTTAAGTCGGGTCGGGTAAAGTCAAGTTGGGCCAAGTCGGATCAGGTAAAGTCAAGTCGGGTAAAGTCTGGTTGGGTGAAGTCAAGTCGGGTAAAGTCAGGTTGGGTAAAGTCAGGTCGGGTTAAGTCGGGTCGGGTAAAGTCAAGTTGGGCCAAGTCGGATCAGGTAAAGTCAAGTCGGGTAAAGTCTGGTTGGGTGAAGTCAAGTCGGATAAAGTCAGGTTGGGTAAAGTCAGGTCGGGTTAAGTCGGGTCGGGTAAAGTCAAGTTGGGCCAATTCGGATCAGGTAAAGTCAAGTCGGGTAAAGTCAAGCTGGGTAAAGTCAAGTCTGGGAAAGTTGGGTTGGGTAATGTTGGGTCCGCTTAAGACAGGTCAGGTAAAGTCAAGTTGGGTAAAGTCAGGTTGGGTAAATCCAGGTCGGGTAAAGTCAGGTTGGGTAAAGTCAGGTCGGGTAAGGTCAAGTTGGTTAAAGTCGGGTAGTATAAAGTCAGGTCGGGTAAACTGAAGTCAGGTAAAGTTGGGTTGGGTAAAGTGGGGCTGGATAAAGTAAGGTCTGGTACGCGGAACAGATATGCCCACCTTCTAGTGAAATTGTTCCGTACTATGATTTCTGACTCAAAAACATAGTAGACCATATGATAACATATTAGGAATTGTATTTATTTCGATTTATACTGAAGCAACTCATATTAAAGGCAAGAAATTGAAAGAAAACATGATTAATTCCGTTTCACTACGTTTTGGCATCACGCCTCTCCGGAATTTGCCTTCTCAAACCCATGAAAGCAGCGAATTATGTTGTTACTGCACATTTTAACTAGAGTTTGAAAGAATACCAAATTGAAATATAGATATATATATAGATCATGGATTAAGATGTGAATCTTGTATCTACCAATGTTTCCAAATAACAATCATCTGTATGTTTATATATATATATCTGATTTTACTATTTGGATATCTTTGAAAGCATGGAACCAAGAAAGGTGTCATTTTTATTATAAGGTTGTTTAGATATACCTATGTTAAAACAAAGGCCAGGGAACCAGCCTCGTTCTGAGAGACAAACCTCACTCACTGCAAATGTCGCAAACACAAACATTATTTGTTTTCTTTTTTTATTACAGGAGCTTATTTAGCAAACACAAATGGGAGTTAAATAATAACCCCAATGAAAGGCTAAATCATGACACAACTAAAAGAATGTTTTTTCTTGTCAACATCATGGAAGTGAGACAACCGTAAGAACGCACAATGCAGCAGCGAGAACCAAAACATGGCGCCCCGTTTAAGAAACGTTGGTAAATATTAGCTCAAATTTACAATAATGGGGACTTTGAAACCTTCCAATTAATGCACCTTCAGGGTAGAAATAGGCCGTTGCTAGCTACCAATGGCTGAGTATAAATTGCCTGCTATATTTCACTTTTTCCTGCACACACTCTTCTAAATTGTGTAGGCGGTGTGCGTCAAAGGTGGGGTTTAACAATACGGCCATAACACTGGACGTATTCGACTGGGCCTTTCTATACACATATCAAAATATTTCTTTACAAATTCCTATTCAACTGGGACAGGAAGTGGGTTTCTATACCTATGAATCAAATGTGTCTTGTGGCTCCATCCATACGGTCACATGGTGTATTTCAAGATGGCTGACATGGACATTTTGAAAGATTCAGTAGCTTCAGCCAATCAGAGCTGTTCTTTTCGATTGCAAATGGCTGCCCTCTATGGTTCTTTTCGATTGCAAATGGCCACCCCCATACAGGGCAGCCATTTGCAATGGCAGAGAACAGCTCTGATTGGCTGAAACCACTGAAGCCATTTGACTGGTCCTCTTTATAGTTGAAAACCTAGTTCACTGCGCAGGTGGGCGGAGGCTAAATCTTGCGGATCGAAAGGTCCCAGTCGAATGCCGCCAATAACAAATAGAAACAGTATGACAGGAGTCTGAACTACTCTTACTATTTCCAACATTGTTGAGGTTCCAACATAGCTTTTCCTGTGTTCCTAGACACAAGACTGATTTAGATATGCGTGTCGAGCAGGACGTTTTTAGCACATGTATATTAATATATCATGCCAGCTACCAATATTCAATATTGTAGGTAGCTATCACAGTGTCACATGGTGTGAATGTGGTGTTGACTAGAGTCTAGGCGTTAAACCATCACCAATCAATAAACATGTCAGTAGTGTCAGTGACTGTCCCATATAATGCCAACAAAACACCAATTAAAACTAATTAAATTACAAGACACATAATTAAACCTCAATATATAATGTGTGTTCTGACAATCATGTCCCTTCTCTTCTCTGTATGCGTCCTGTGTCTGCACTACTACGGGTCAGGGAGTGCGTGGGTTGATTTAGGTGGTAAGAGGGGGTTAATAGCTCTGGCCTATGTGTAGGTCTATACCATGTATGAGAGTGTATATTAGCAGCTGAACATCCACATAAGCTGCGAAACATGAACTATGTAGGGACAAACGCATTCAGACCAGACAGAATGGCCGAATGAGTTGAGTGTCCATCTCCAATGGGTTCGTGGGTTCGAACCCTGGTCGAGTCAAACCGATGACTTAAAAATGTATACTTGTCGCATCCTAGCCAGGCACTCGGCATTAATAGGATATGACAAGGACTGGTTGGCTCAGTGTCAGGGTAATGTGACTGAGTGGAATAGAAGGTCATAGTGCCGGTGGCCTGGCCTACCAGTGGGGCAGCACTATAGAGTTGTCATGAGTGCGCACTATGACAAGTCGGTACCCGTCCTGATATGACCTTAGATGTTGCTAGGACGTAAAACAACAACAAACAAACATTCAAACTACCAATAACACTGTGGACCTGTCGATTAAAGTTGAAGGTATTAAGACTAGAATGTAAATTATATACATTTCCTACAGGCCTGATCTGATGGAAGCACAACATTATCTAAACAGTATCTAGGCCTATAGGAAATGTATATAATTTACATTCTAGTCTTAATACCATTAACTTTAATCAACTGGTTTAGGTAATGTTGTCTAGAGATAGACATATATTGGGGTTTTCCCCCAGCAGCAGCTTGTGTAAGCGCATATCATTGGGGTGTTAAGTGGACTGTGGTGGGGTTAGATAAAAGGAGATCACTTTCCTCGCTGAAGAATTGTGTACTGGTCACGTGCCTGTCCCAGCCTTGTATGGTTGTGAGAGTGAATTGTATTTGGGAATTAAATGGTTGTACCACCGAATTTGAAACACAAATAGCGGAAGCCTCAGTTAACAAGATTACAATACTATATAAAGTAACCAGGCATGTGATTGGGTGCAGGAAAACAAATCTGAAATTTTGTTTAGGTTATCATGGGGACAGACAGCATCCGACTAAGTCACAAGAGGGATGCAAATAGTGTATTTCAGAGCTGTTTCGGTGGCCAGGAAAAAAAAAAGAATTAAAATGAAATGGAAATCTGGTTTCGCCGGCCAGACAAAAAACGGAATTCCTGTTAAAACCGAAGAAATCACATGCCTGAGTAACAATAGTTTGCAGACTATATGTACTACCGCCCACCCGATGACGGTATCCCTCCGCCGGGTCCCCCTGCTTCCCCTCCGTCGGTCCTCCCTGGCTTCCCGCCGACCGGACGCCATATTCCTGCCTCCGGGGATTCATGTATGCATAATTTACTATTTTGGTTATATTTAGGCACAATTGCGTAGATTGTGTGTCATTATATTGTTTCTGCCTGTATCTTGCTTTGTCTCTCTCCCTGGGATCTCATATATATGGGTCATTGCCGGCATGGGGAGACAGTGCTCTTACCAATTTGGCTATCACATCTGCTGTGGACAATGGAGGCATTCGACTGGGTCCTTTCTATCCGCAAGATTTATGGATGGAATGGATGGAGCCACAACACACATCCGAATCATACGTATAGAAACCCACTTCCGGTCCCAGTCGAATAGGAATTTGTAAGGAAATATTTTGATATTCGCATAGAGAGGTCCAGTCGAATGCCTCCAATGTAAAGATAAACACACGTGATACACACAACCAAACATCAGACAATCATCAGATTTTGTATATATTGACTCTATCTAGCCTCACTCGGCCGAGGGAGGAATCGAACCTGCGTTCTCCGGTATAGGAAGCATGTTCCCTACCCAATCGGCCACCCTACTGGGTTTAGAGCAAACTGCAATCCACGACTGACTGAACATACTGCGGCCACCGGCGCTTTGGCAGAACCCTGGGCACAATGACCTTGACCTTGGATTTGTGTCAAGGCGATGCAGGCAATTAATCACTGGCAGCCCACTTGAGTTTAATGACTACTTCAGGTTTGACAGGACACAGCTGCGCACGGTCAAAGACCCTATAATACTAAGACAGCTGACTCCCTATCTCTCCCATGGTAATGTAAATTTTGCAGTGCCACCTTGTGGTGGGTTTGATAAGCCAAGCTGCTGGTTGGTGTTTCACATGTAAACACATATTATATTATACATGAGATAGGTAAGTGTGAATCCACATCAATATGAAATTGCTATGAGCAAATACACATCATCATCAGCATCATCATCATCATCATCGCCATCTTCACACATCTTTCACATTCATATATACATTTATAGATATGATATAGCAACTGTTTAACCAAGAGAACAGCCGGCGCACCAAGTGGTGGGTTTGATCATTTTGATTACACAGTACAGGCTGAGTGAGCCGTCTTAATATTATAGGGTCTTTGGCACGGTGAGAATGCCGAGTGGTGAAATGAGAATAATGGAACTTGGTCAGGATGACATTCTCGAAATAACCATCTCTTTTTGTTTGCAAATATTTAAAGCTGCATAGTCCGATGTAAACGTCAAATATTCAAGACTGAAGTGATTATCTAAATTTGATTCTTCACATAATTTAGATACTGGTGCACTTGTTAAACATATGTTGCCTGCCGCACAGAAAGGAATATGCAGGCAATTGAATAGAACCTGTTACTACTGAAGGCTATGGCGTCTGAGTTTGGACATGCTAGCCCAAATTAATTTTGCAGGTTTGCACTTCAAATATCTCAAAAGTTAGCCATTTAAAAGCTAAAGTAAGGTACATTATAACGATCAACCTAATGAATTTATCTCAGAAAATGGCAGAAACTCAAAACGATCGGACTATGCAACTTTAAGGCTGGTAATTAAACCAGAATAAATTCTGAGCGAGAAGAGAAAAACTATTTAAAAATAAAAACAAAAAACATTTTCATAAGCGGTAATTAGTAACTCACTACAAGCGTGAGATATTGTCTTTCTTTCTTTGGTGAAGTTTATTCATCAGAACATACTTGTTTCCCCACCGAGGTACTGGTCTTGTGGCCATGTAAATTACATTGTACATAGTGAGCTCTATGGGTACGGCATTTTAGTACATTGTTCATGTTGGTTCACCAACATAGGTAATTTGCGCGCGAACAAGGAGTCTCCCCGGTGGCACCACCTGGGTTCGAATCCTCAGCCAAAAACCCCTACCGGATTTCCTGTGGGCCCGAGTCTCTCATGAGACCTCTGACATCACGGCCACCCATCATCGGCCCCCAAGACCCACCAGACCTCACTTCCACTCCAAATGCGATGGGGTTGAGGGCCTGAATCAAATTTCAACCTGATCCATCAACTGCTGACATTTAACTGATGTATTGACTACTATTATATTGACCTGCCACCAATCTCTGACCTGTAACATACTCTTATTGACTACTCTGTTATTGAATAAATTCGGATTCAATGAGCTGTTTGTTCGCGTCGTAAATTTCAATGAAGGTTTAGTGGGTTTACCTATTTGGGGTCAGTTCAGTATTATGGGCTTACGGTGGTTGGTTGCTGTAGTAACTGGGCTGTTATCATTGGTGAGATGAATGGAAGATGTGACTGGAGTGGCGGGGATCGAGTGCTATATCTTATAAGTTCCTGCACTCAATTTGTACTTGTCTGGTACCTATATAAAGGGGTTAGTTGCCTGTGTAGGAGAGGTGGGCCGTGGGGTAGTATTCCAGTGCCAACAATCTTCTTCTTTTTTGTTGTTGGTACATTAGTTGTTTAAGCAGGGGACATTTAAATTGCAGACGATTGACCTTCCTCATTCCACTGCTCCTTGCCCTATCCTAATAATGCTGAGCGCCTGGCTAGGAAGCGCCAAGTATCAATTGTTAAGTCATCGCTTTAACTCGACCAGGGTCCGAATCCATGACCTCACGATCTACCAACACGGGAGATGGACGCTCTAACTCATTCGGCCATCCCAGCTGGCTACACTTGGCTTACACTTCCGATGGAATGGTTGATTTGTAGGAGATTGTGGGATCGAACCCTCGCGGAGTCAGATGATTAACCTGCAAGATGAATACTTGTCACTGCCTAGTGCGTCGATTAGCGTAATTTACTCAGGACTTGGATAATGTGATTTAGTGGCATTGTTTCGGTGGCCCGGCAAAATACTACCTAAAATAGTCGATGGGGTCTCAGATGACTTTATAATGACATGAAAGTTTGGTTTAACCATACACGAGTGGCCTGGGGTCTAACAAGTTTGTTTTAATTAACTGATAATTTGGATTAACCGACTGTGATTTAATCAACTTTTGTATATGATAAATGGTAGTATTTTGCCGGGCCGCCGAAACAAGTTTGGATTAACCGATCGTTGGGTTTAACCGAGCTTGGTTTAACGGGGTTGTACTGTATCCATATATATATGTATATATACACGTGCCACCTGTTTTATGTGGTTTTGCACCAGAACCCTTCAAATGTATGTGTATATATATACTGTTTATATATATATGGTAGCTTATTTGTATGTTTATATCTTTAAAGAATAGGAATACATATGACTATTTTAAAACATGTATATATAGACATATATATATGTTGTTTGTTAATCCATATGTATGTAGCTATTACAAGAAATATAGAAATATTTAAACAAATATACACTATATATAGATATGGGCCTCATCATTTGGGATTCACAGTAGGAGTGAGAAGAAATAACAGCAGCAATGCAAAGTCACATGACTTTTTCCACTCATGCCAGTTAGGCTTGAAAACCCAGATATTCTGGAGATCGAAAAGGTTCAGAGACGTGCAACAAAATTAGTTGCAGTTATAAAGGACTTACCCTATGAACAAAGGCTTAGGGAATTGAAACTTCCTACCCTTTCCTACTGAAGGAAAAGAAGTGACATAATTGAAGTATTTAAAATTATGAAAGGTTTCGATAAAATAGATATGAACCAATTTTTCACCTTGAATAAAAGAGAAGGCAGTCTGGGCCATACTCTCAAACTGGTAAAACCCAGAGCCATTTCAAAGGTAAGGCAACACAGTTTCTCAAACAGGATCATAAATATATGGAACAGTCTCCCAAATTGTTTTATTGATGCTGAGTCAATGAATTCATTCAAGAACAGATTAGAAAAAGCATGGGCTGATGATCCAGGTAAATTTGACCCCTTATTCACCACATGCTACTAATTATTCCTTGTGTTGCTTATTTATTTGCACTCAAGCACAAATGAGAGACAAATAAGTGTTCACACTTCCTGTCTCCCATTCGCTATTTCACTATTCGCTATTTATAACTCAATATTTGACGCCCTCAACTGACTTAATACAATGGACAAACTGTTCTCGTAGCATTTGATTGTCACTCGACTGACAGTGACAAGACACTTGCTATGTCAGGACAACATCCGGCTGGGTGTATGTCCATTGAAGACAGGTGCGACTGTAGTTTATCTTTAGCTGTAACACAACACAATAAAACCCCGCCCACAGACTACCCAGCATGCCTCAGGAAGCACTCCTCCTACCCATCCCCCCTCGCCCCCCCCCACTTCCGGTGAGCCCGGCGCCATTAAAAACACAAGATCGCGTGATGAACGCGCGGAGACCACGTGACCATCGCAGCGTCTGTCCTTTACACCCGGAAGTAAAACAGGCGGCGCGGCGCATGCGCAATTAGTGGAGGGTGGGGCGGGGGGCTGTCGGCACGTGAGTCCATCAGGTGGTAGAGTGGGTAGGAGGCAGGGAGAGAGGAGACTGAGGGTGGGTCGTCCTAGGGAGGTTTTAATGTTGGTTCTCTTTTTGTATTAATTAGTTTATTTGTTTAATTGAGAATACTTTGGGGGAAGCCGAACATAAGATTCCCTTGTGTTCGTTTGTTTTACTTCCTGGCAACAAACCGGACGCGCTGGCGGAAACGGCAGATCGTAGGGTCCCTGTTTGAAAGGTCGAGAGTTCGAATCCCAGCCGAGCCAAACCAATGACTTGTAAAATTGATACTTGTCGCTACCTAGCCTGGTGATCGGCATTACCAGGATAGTACAAGGACTGGTTAGCTCAGTGTCAGGATAATGTGATATGTGTGGGATATCGGGTCATGGTAGTGGTAGCAGGGTCTCCCAGTATGGCAAAGTTCCCATGAGTCTACACTATCACAATGCGGTACCCATCCTGATAAACCATACGTGTTGCTAGGATGTAAAACAACAACAAACAAACAAAACAAACATTTTAGGTAATATCAGGATGGGCATTTATAAAGAGATGCTGCGTTTCTTAACTTTCTCTGACAACCTATTCCATAAAGTGGGCCCGTCCTGATATGACTTAAGATGTTGCCAGGACATACAACTCCAACAACCAACCATAACGTGGGACCTGTCGCACACAGCAGACAACCCTGCCATGTGATTTAAGTCTAACCCCAGGGACATGTAATAATATCTCCGAGATCGATTAACTTCCCGGATCGGAACCGGTTCCCTCCCTCTTCCTCCCCTTCACCCCCCCCCCCCTCCCTCTTCCACTCTCCCCCTCTCTCCCTCCGCCTCCACCTCCCTCTCCCCTCCCTGTTCCCCGCTCCTCCCCCCCCCCCTGCCCCTCCCAGCCCCTCACCCATGCCCTCCTCTATCCCCCCATCTACCCCCCCCCCCTCCTTCCCCCTCCCCTGATGGGGAAGGGGGGGGGGGTAGATGGGGGGATAGAGGACTGTTTGTGGGACTGATGAATCCGGTGATGACGTCACTGTATGGAGTGGTCTCAGACATAACATATCCAGAGGCAGCCATCAAAGTACTGTTTACTACAATAAGCATTGCGAAGTGAATGCACTGATGAGTATACAAGAACAGGATGTTAGTGTATGCATATGGTATCACCGGGCGGGATGGCTGACTCAGGAAGAGCAGTATTCGAGTCGTCGTCGTCGTCGTTGTTGTTGTGGTCCTCTTGTCTGAAATAGCGGCAATGGTAATAAATCAGACCTTTCTCCTGATAATAGTGGGCAGAACCCTCGTGTGGACATCACTTTGGTAGTGGGCCCATTCTCTGAAACAAGCAAACTGAGGCCAAATACAAAAGAATTGGTTATCGTCCACGCCCGTGCCTGAAAAATCGCCCGCCCCTGATTTATTTAATTACTTTTTTTGTTGTAACTGTTAAAAATGCGATGTGATAGCAGTAATTCAACTTTCGAATCAATTTTGAAGTCATTGGTTTCACTCGGCCAGGATTAGAAAACCCAGGAGTTCAAATTGCAGAACCTACCAGAAAGGGAGGCGGACGCTCAACTCATTCGGCCATCTCGTCTGGTTACATATTACATATGTGGTGCCACTGGTCACGTACGAGGGGTACTCCACACCAAATTGATATACATCAAATAGCAATATAATAACACTAAATAATAATCTCTCTTCCACGCCTTTATACTCGTATAATGCTTATACAGCACATATAGCTGTTATATATATGTATATATATATATATATATATATATACATATAATGCGGGATAATAAATGGAACAGCAGTCGACGGATATAACTGTCATACATAAACATGATGGAGGTCTGCAGTTCTGCTTTTTGTTTAATCGAACTGATTGGTAAGAGATACCGCCATAAAACCAGGATATATCAACTCGTTCACACCCTCTAGATAATCCTGATCCATTGCAGCATCACACCATTTATTTCGCAGAAGCTCATTGGCTGCATACATATTAGATAACTATATACACCCATATATGAGTAAGCCTCATGAAAATGGCCAATTGGTGGTTTATTTAAGATGTCGACGTTGCAATTCTTAAAGTGTAGTGCATTCCTTTGTTTTATATTAAATGATCGACGCCGACAACTTTACCAGATGTCGGCGTCGCAATTCTTAAAGTGTCGTGCATTTCTTTGTTTTATATTAAATTATCCTAGAAACAAATAAGGTTGTTGTATTTTCTGTACCTTTACATTCAGGATAAATTTAAAGACTTTGCAACACTTTTCTCAATGCTAAACTATAAGTATGCCGATCGACGCCGACATCCAATGATTGACTCCGACAACTTTCCCCAATTGACCTCTTTTCGTGATCCTGACTATACATATATTTAATATGTGATCGTTGATTCATTGCAGCGTTGCAAACTATATATGTTGGGCCATTTTGTAAGGGGTGGGGTGTTTGTATAAACGATTTCAACTACTAATGCGCCATCTGACAGCCATGGCAAGAACTTCTGTTCCAGGTGTGAATTCTGAACTGAAGTATTAACTGGAATAGAAAGCCTGACTGAACGCGTTGGCTGAATCGGTAGAGCACAGGCTTCGCTTGCTGAAGGTCGGGAGTTTGATCTGGTCGAGTCAAAGCAATGACTTACAACATTGCTACTTGTGGCTACCTAGCCTGGCACTCAGCATTACTGGGATAGGGCAAGTACTGGTTCGCTCAGTCTCCCAGTGGGGAAGCACTATTACGTCACCATGAGTGCTCACTGTCACAAGTCACTAGGATTACTAGGATAGGGCAAGGACTGGTTAGCTCAGTAGCAGGATAATGTGGCTGAGTGGGAAATTGGATCACGGTGCTAGCGACCTCGTCTCCCAGTGGGGAAGCACTATCAAGTCACCAGGATTGTGCGCTGTCACAAGTCGGTACCTGTCCTGATATTAACCTAAAAGTTACAAGGACATAACACTCCAATATACAAAGAAACAACTAACAGAAGCCAGCAGAAAACTACCGGAAAATAGAATTGAAATAGAGAAATATAATGTCGCTTTTTAGAAAGGCAGGGCATTTAATTCAGTATTTGTTTCTTCTATGCGTAAATTGCCTGTCACACTATGGCGGATTGAGCAACGGACAGAACCGGACAAAGAATATTCTCGTCCGGTGTTATTTAGACTGGTAACGGACGGCTAACGGACAATAACGGACGGTAACGGATGGTAACAGTTGATAACGTATCTACCGATCAACGGACAATTCAGTCTACAAAAAGAACCGACCGGATATCAACGGATATCAACGGATATCAACGGATATCAACGGATATGCAACGGACACAAACCGGACTTTGCCAGATATCAACAGACTTTTGGTTTCCCCAATCCGGCGAGGTGTGACAGAGCCTTTACTGTGAAGCAAGTTCCTCTCAACACATTTGAGATCAAACTATACACCAGGGACATCTACATTTAGATCTCAACTAAGAGTTATTTTGATCGTCATTGTAACTTATTATATCCCTATTTTTCTTACGTATGGTGGTTCATAGCAGGGACAACAAGATGGGAAGGGTCCAGCAGTTATTGAATGCAAGCAAGGTCACCATTAATCTGCCCTTTGCTGATGACATGGCATTGAACCACACATGTAAACACATACGGTTATATCGTGCATGAGACGGGTAAGCATGAATACACATCAATATGGGATTGCTATGAACAGGCACACATCCTCGTCGCCATCGTCACACATCTTTCACATTCATATATACATTTGTGCATATATTATAGAATCTGTTTAGCCGGGGGAACAGCCAGCGCACCAAGTGGTGGGTTTGATCATTTTGATTACACAGTACAGGCTAAGTGAGCCGTCTTGGTATTATAGGGTCTTTGTATAAACATAGACACTAATAAAGTCTGTACTAGACTACTAAATGACTGAAACGTACAATCCTCCAAGCATTGTTTATCCCATCATTACTAACAACCTACTTACTCAAACTACTTCATGTAGTCAAAAAACACACCTGAGGTATTAACCTTTTAAGCATAACCCTATAAGCTAACCACACTCTATCTAACATAATAAACAAACCATTTTACTAACACTCACTCCATCTCAAAATGTTAACTCCAACAACATGATAGTTTTGCAATTCACAACATAGTAGGCATACAATCCTATGAAGGGAAACTATGCACCTAACCACTCCGTAATGTAAAGGTCTAACCAATACACATGTATGTATCAAGTGTGTAGGAATACAACATATAACTGCTATGTTTGTATGTGAATTGTCAAACTATACCATATGTAAGTCTTTGAATGTTTGATATTGTTATTTCAGCTGATTTGGGCTAGCTGCATATATTGTAAATAACTGTATTGTCACATGGCTGGAAGACCAGTGCCACGGCACTGACAAAAGACTTTATTCAATGAATAAACTATATTTACCACAACAAAAAATCTATCAATCAATCAATTTCTAAAGCAAATTCGCCTTGTCAAATTGACATTCTCTGCATTTAGGTAATTCCACATCATGCTAAAGCTTAAAGCTGCATAGTCCGATGGAAACATCAAATTTTCAAAACAGATTTGATTGTACATCTGCAGTATGTTAATAGAATATGTTACTGCAGAAACCTATGGTGTCAGAGTTTTGGTGTGCTTGCCATAATTAATTTAGCATGTTTGCCATCAAATATCTCAAAAGGTAGCCATTTAAAATAGAAGTTACTTCAAATAAAGTAATGTGGATTGTAAAAATGACTTAATAATATAGTTATCTCAGAAATGACAGAAACTAAAAATCATCGGACTATGCAACTTCAATATAAGTACATATCAAGGTTGATATCTAGTTTTAAAGCTAGATATATGTATAGTTACTAATTTAGCTAAGCCACATGTATATATATGCTTAGTTACTAATTTAGCTGCTAGTTCCTACCCACGTTTATATTTCTAATACAAAAATCAGGTCAACATCTCACATTGAAAATCGTTATCTTGTTTAATTATTTCTAGAAAAAAATGTGGATGCCCAGGCGGGTTCAATAATCATTGGGTTAAATAATTCCACTAGAAAAGTAGGAACTCATTTTGAGAGTTGACTCACCAGTCCGAGTTTTAGCTTAGTGCATATGCCCAGAGGGAAATCGTCTATTGAATAAATTGATGAATTGAATACCTATGTAACATATTCTGATAATCGGCAGAGGGGGGAAATGGAAATCCTCTATTATTATTCTGTGTGGCCGGCCAAGAGTGTGTGTATAAATTTATGTTGTTTATATGTTTATTTATATATGGCTTGGCCCATGCTTGAGGGCAGGTAATTATAGAATTAGGGTTGATTGGCAGGTCTGGGTGAGTGCACTCAGCGCCTGGCTCTCTGCTGAGTTAGGGGTCAATGCACACATGGGTCAGGGTTGGTGGTGGCCATGGGTCAACCAGCTCTGCTGGTGGGCAGACCACTGGTGGTCATGGTAACCAGGAATGCTGAGTCCCTATTGGAGGAACTGGGAATGCTGCTTCCCTATTGGTTGAATGAATGGCATAATCCTATACCAAGAATCCATGTACTATACATAATAAACCAGAGGGGCTTGGACTCTCTTACACTCTTACTTTTGCTTTACTTTCTCTCTTTCTCTCCATCTGTATTGTTTTTCACTTTATCCTCCCTACATAGCCACAGACCCGAACACCGACCCTACACCTAGATATCACACACAAATGCAATACCCCTCTCTGAGTTAAACAATGTTTTCCAACACATCAATCTTTGCGGGAACTGCAGATATACAATCTAAGCCTCCTCCCCACCTCCCACCACCCTTCTCTAAAAAAAGAAAGAAACACGAGGCGGGTCCTAAGTGGGTATAGAATGCATCAACCTGCAATGAGTGATGGGAGAAACTATGGTGGACAGAGCAGTTTTGGTTATTTATCCATGTACAGGTATACCGTACATGTCCCAATAGAAGCACACTACAATAGAAGCACACCCCATTTCAAGATTGAAAGCATACACAAATTTACGATCATATTCAGACTGAATGCACATAAAATAGGACAATCCTACTTTATTTCAAAGGCCCGACAACAACAAATCCAGGAAATGACAAACAGTGATGAATGCTTCACAATATCTGCATATGTAATCATAGTACATGTTAATTTGAAACAAACCATCGCAAAGAATTACTTTGCGCCCACAGGAAATAAATAGACGCTCATCCATGTGTCTGCACTCACGCAGTGCGCATATATTGGGGCATATATGGTATACATAAATATACATATATATATATATATATATATATATGTAAATGACGCTGACAACACACAGAAATAAGTATGGTCGACACAGTTTATTATAGAAGAACAAGTAAAGCTGCCGAGTCCGATAAAGCACCAAATTTGCAAAACCAAAGCAAGTATCTAGAATTGATTCTCCATATCTAACTTAGATACTGATGCACTTATTAAGCATATGTTGGCATATATAAGGGAAGACTGAGCCAGTTTAAAGGACGCCATTACTTTCCAAAACGTGAGTTCTAATCCCCCCAAAATAGTTTGCAATGCCGATGCCAAGTTTGTGTATCATGGTTTGGAAAAGAGCTTTTCATCTATATATATATATATATACACATATATATACCAACGTATATACATCGTATATGCGGATGTAACCGCGTTGCACGGTGCTGCCACCCAGGGGCTCCTGGGGGCTCCTGGGAGGCTCACAGGATAGTGCCATCCACAACCACCAGGTGGGGCAGGAGCCTCCCTACACCTGTTGTTGATATTGGCTCAGTCTGACCCTGTCAGCCAGAGCCTCCACACTCCTTCAAAACCTTTTTCTTCATTTTAGGTAGGGCATTTGAGGCCCAGCCAGGTGCATTACTGTTCTCTACTATTCACTCCCTGTAAATAAATAATGTACCCACCAATACTGTGTTGCCGTGCAATTCTTACATATATATATATATATGAGCATGTCTCAAAAGGTGATCACTCTTTTTGTTTTGTCCATTGTAACGATTGTCACAAAACAGCACAGAAACGGTTACACTGAAAACACAAGGACATTTGCTTCAAATCAATATGTATTCTATTGGGATTATGAAACACCATCTAAAAAACAAATCATTTTATCCTGAGCAAATGCATAAGCAGATAGTATGTTGATCGTTACAATGGACAAAGTTTTGTCCCATATTGCTTAGCATCTTTTGAGACAGTCTCATATATGTATATATATACATATATATATATATATATATACATATATATATATATATATATATATATATATATGAAGAGCTCTTTATATAAATATCCATGAATAGCTCTTTTCCAAAACATGATCTACAAACTTGGCATCGGCATTGCAAACTCATTCTTTTGGATTTACACCTATTGCGTTTGGGAAAATAGCTTCATATATGTACATATATTATGTATATATATATATATATATATGTATACAGTCCACCCTACGCACTAATATGGGGAAGGGTGTCCGTTTTAGCCAACTGTGCAGGTTAACTGATGGTAGGGGACAATATTGTGTAAGTATGTCTACAACATTGGGAATATATACACTGTGCACTGAACATGATATACAGTAACGCCATTGCAGATAATACTGTAAGTAACATATAACTATATCAAATATGAATCTAAATGTAATCAGATTAACTGATGGTAGGGGATAATATTGTATGGACCTTGCAAATGTATATAGTGCACACTGAACATGATATACAGTAGCGACATTACAGACACTACTGTAATCATCATATAACTGCCATAAATCATAAATAGGGGCATGTGATATGTCACAGCCCACCAGCAGGACGCCCAATGGAAGGTAACCATGCCAAAAGTAGCCAGATAACACACCACACAGCTATGTACAAGCCTATGATATGTAAATAGGAGTAGGCTAGTCTAGTAATAAGAGTAGAAACAATAAATACATATATACCAAGAAAATTAAAAAAAATTAACCTAGGCTATTAACCATACCAACCAATTATCTATGTGCTACTGAAATGCAGGCAATCAAATACCTTATCAGCATCCACTGTGTGGTAAGATAACACCAACACTACAACTGGCCAGCATTGAAAACAAGCCTGAGTACCTGGGCTTATATGCTATGGACAGTATAAATACAGCCTCAATAAAAAAATATATATATATTAAAAAAATGTAATCAAAGTATTTAACATTGCAGCATGTACAAATATATTGGTGTTACCTTAATACACTGCATTACCCGTCCAATTACATTCCTATTTGCATATTTATTATAGGCCACACATATTCTATTTGTTGTTGGTGCGATCGTTGTTGTCTGTTCTCTGCAACAGAAAGGAGTTCTGCGCCCATCCGTCACTGCGCATGACAAGGAGCACGGACAGAACACGTTGGGAAAATCAGGCATGATGCCAACCAGAGCCGGTGAGCCTTCAAGCCACGGCCATGAGGAAGCCCTACACCCACCCCCACCACCCCACACCCACCCCACACGCACCCGCACCCACCCTGCACCACCCCACATCCACCCCGCACCCGTCCCACACCAGCCCCACACCCGCCCCACACCAACCAAGCACCCACCCTGCACCCACCCCACACCCACCCCCACACCCACCCCACACCCACCCCGCACCCACCACACATCCACCCCACATCCACCCCCCGCACCCACCCCGCACCACCCCTCCAGAACACCCACATGTATGTATATGCTAACACTGCCGCCAGCAACAAGCAATCAAAGTGACCCGATAAGATACATGGCTTTTTGTTTTTCTAGATCCTCCTCGTTTGTTATTTCCATTGTGGATGGCTTACATATCTCATTCTAACAACTGTTCATACATATTTCTGTATATATATATATATATATACAAGTGAGAAAAACCTACAAGATATTGTGAATAGAATCAATAAAGCTGGAATACTATTCAACATGAAGATGAATGCCAGGAAGACCAAAACAATGGTTATAAGTAAAAAGACAGATAAACCAAATATCAATATAACCATAGATGGCACATAGAACAAGTATCTGAATGCATATATCTCGGACAAAAGATTACAAATAATGGGAGATGTGAGGAAGAAATTAAGAGAAGGATAACAATAGCCCGAACAACATTCTCCAAAATGTATAGAGTGTTAACATCAAGTAAGATATTAATACATACAAGGAACCGTATTCTTCAGTGTTATGTGTGGTCTACTCTAATGTATGGGACTGAGACATGGACCAGAAAATGTACAAACATTTAGCAGCATTTGAGATGTGGATTTATCGAAGGATGATGAAAATATCATGGACAAAGAAGATCACCAACAAAAAAGTTCTTAGAAAAATTAAAAATAAGAAATGCTTGTTTGCCACTATACAGACAAAGAAACTTATTTATTTTGGCCACATCCTTCGTCAGAGTTCAATATACCGTACATTGTTGGAAGGGAGGGTGAATGGCAGCAGAGGGATAGGGAAACCAAGAACATCATGGTTTACAAATATTTCACAGTGGACAGGCTTGAATTATTCACAGTCTATCTGAACAGCACACCATCGGGACAAGTGGAGAACCATTGCATCCAACCCTCGACTAGAGGACAGAACTATTGATTGATTGATATATATATAATTATATATTTATACATATGCATATATTTTTTGACATGGGGGTGATGAAAATGGGGATGATTGCGCCTAGAGCAGGGTTAGAACACGCACTCCTTGCCATTACATGACTAGAGTGCTAAGCATTAAGCCACCTAAAGTTCCTGATGCAATCACCCTTTTTTATGTGTATGAATATCAGTTCAATAGAAATATTCTAGTGTTACCCTACTATAATTGTCCATGTTATGCATAACGTGGGTAATTCGCAGCGGAGGTACAGCAATTTGGCACCCTACAGTCGGAACCGCCGGGTGGCGCCACCTGCCTGATCAAATTCTCATGAGATACCACCACTGTTAGTGGTTCCCGTGCTGCGATGGCACCGCCTTGCTGTTCCTTTCTGAACTAACAACCCCCAAATTTCCCATAGACTCAGCCCGCCGACTCAACGCGCCATCTACACTTAAACGACTGAACCACCACCCCATACCTACAGCACTGCTCAAGCGGCCGCCGTACTATGGTGGCGCCACCTTCCAAATACGACCAACCTTAATGAACAATCGGATGACATAATGACCCGTGCCAGCCAAAACCCACGACGTGACAGGGGCTCTCACCTTGCTCACAATGGACTCACCAGCCAACCGGACAACACATCCCCACAAAATTCACCCACCCACCAACACTATGAGAAGGAGAGTGAGGCTAAAGGGTTGACGGTTTGAGTCTGGACCCCTGGGACATGGTGCAATGGGACAGTGGGGGTGTGGCTCCTAGAGGCGGGGGTGGGGGCCATAAATCATCAAACGGAATTGACCCATACTTGACCTAAATCTGAACTGACCCCAAAACATGTAAACAGACACAGATGACCTCGAAATGTAAGCAAAACTGAACTGATGGGATGTAACTGACCCCATGTGACCTCCAATTGACTATTATCCTCTGATCCCACCCACCACCAACTGAACCCGCATGAACCCTTCTGGCCCCCCTCGCACGCCCTCCCCCCTTGATTGATTTGCTGTAAACCACACTGTTATAACACAATGTACTACACCTTATGCCTCTTAACGATGACTCATTATCCTGAATTGACTGTTCTTATCCTCAAGGGCCTACAAAGCCACATTATACCAGTCATGCCTCCGCCTTAGTGAATTAGTTATGTGAGCTTGTTAGTTCATGTTTGCTGTTTCAGTGTTGATAGTCAACAGACAGCAATATGAGTCCTGCTGTTGGGTTGGGATTGTAACACATATGACGAGCTATGGCCAATCATGCAGTGAAACTAAGTTCGGTGCATTTGGTTTTAAATATTATATTGTATGTGTACGTGAACTGTCATTGTAGGTACATTGTCAGTTCCTTTAAAGTTAGATAGTCCGATGATTTATAATTTCTGACATTTTCTGACATAAATATATTAGGTTCATCCTTATGATTACTATACCTTACTATAGCTTGAAGCAACTTTGATCTTAAATGGTTAACTTTTGAGATGTTTGAAGTGTAACCATGCAACAATAATTTTGGAAAGCATACCAAAAACTCTAACACCATAGGCTTCTGCAGTAACAGATTCTATTAAATTGACTCAGTATGTACTCCCTTATATGTTGTGACAAATGTTTACCAAGTGCACCAGTATCTAACTTAGATATGTATAATTCACAGAAGGGAGACAAAGTTGGTATAGTGGGTTTTTTAATTTTCAGAATTTCACAGTTACAGTTTAGTCAATGTCAATTTACAGTAACCAGCACCGCGAGTGAGCGATTAGTCATCTGCTCAGTGCTCATCTCATCCCTCTGGTCACCCGGTGGTGATGTTGAAGCAGGAATTGAACCCTCAGCCCTATCAATTGTCTCTTATCTATTGGTGTGGGTGGGTGGGTTAAGAAAGTCGGATCGATGTTACGCGAACGGGTGCTGCGATGGTTCTACGGACACATCTCACGGCGAGTTCGGGTCGTTGTCACCACCTACCGGGTTGGTCAGGAACTAAATATTATTCCTACAGATGGCGGGTCAGTGGTATCATTTCATCCAGTCTCCGCTGAGAATTACGCATGTTAGTTATAACATGTACAATTAAATCTAGATAATTGCTTTGGTTTTGAAAATGTTATGTTTTCATCAGACTATGTACCTTTGAGCGGTCTCTGGGAGAATGGCACCGCTACCTCAGTATCTCATTATAATACCTCTGTCTGCGTGAGGCATCCATGAAATGTGTCTCATCAATAATTCAGTAAACACACATTCCAATCTAGGAATATTAGCCTAATTACCATTTGTTATGCGTGTAATAGGTAAAAAGTGTGTATGCATGATAGGCATACTGTTTGCATTACTCCTGCTGCGAGGAGGCAGTTAATTCCTGTAGTGTCCTGCTGTGTGGATGGAATAAAATGGTCAGTTTCCTAGTTCAGGGGTACATTAACACAGGCTGCATCCTACTGTATGGAAGTATTGATGTAACCTGTGTCCTACTGTAGGTGTACATTATCCTAGGCTGCATCGCACTGTATGGAAGCATCAATGTAACCTGTGTCCTACTGTAGGGGTACATTAACACAGGCTGCGCTCCACTGTATGGAAGCATTAATGTCACCTGTGTCCTACTGTAGGTGTACATTAACATAGGCTCCATCCCACTGTATGGAAGCATTAATGTAGCCTGTGTCCTACTGTAGGTGTACATTAACATAGGCTGCATCTCACTGTCTGGAAGCATTAATGTAACCTGTGTCCTATGGTAGGGGTACATTAACATAGGCAACGTCACACTAAATGGAAGCATTAATGTAACCTGTGTCCTACTGTAGGTGTACATTAACATAGGCTGCATCTCACCGTATGGAAGCATTAATGTAACCTGTGTCCTACTGTAGGTGTACATTAACATAGGCTGCGTCCCACTCTATGGAAGCATTAATGTAACATGTGTCCTACTGTAGGTGTACATTAACATAGGCTGCATCTCACCGTATGGAAGCATTAATATAACCTGTGTCCTACTGTAGGTGTACATTAACATAGGCTGCATCTCACTGTCTGGAAGCATTAATGTAACCTGTTTCCTACTGTAGGTGTACATTAACATAGGCTGCATCTCACCGTATGGAAGCATTAATGTACCATGTGTCCTACTGTAGGTGTACATTAACATAGGCTGCATCCCACTCTATGGAAGCATTACTTTAACATGTGTCCTACTGTAGGTGTACATTAACATAGGCTGCATCTCACTGTATGGAAGCATTAATTTAACATCTGTCCTAATGTAGGTGTACATTAATATAGGCTGCATCCCACCCTATGGAAGCATCAATGTAACCTGTGTCCTACTGTAGGTGTACATTAACATAGTCTGCATCTCACTGTATGGAAGCATTAATGTAACATGTGTCCTACTCTAGGTGTACATTAACATAGGCTGCATCTCACTGTATGGAAGCATCAATGTAACCTGTGTCCTACTGTAGGTGTACATTAACGTCTAGTGGCGCATGGACACAGGCAATGTCCTGATGTATGGAACCATTAATCTAACATTCTGAAAATTCTGTTCCTATTGTGGATCTAGTCAACTTACAAATGATGGTTTATGACCATAGAAATTATTTATCTTAGAATGTCTTTAGTAGATTTCAATGTCTTTCTTATAGGTCATGTTGTCCTCTTAGTTTTAGCCAGTCCAACATATATGTTACATGTATGTTACATGTAATTGTAAGCATTAAAAAACGAGTGTAGTAGTCTGCACTGACCTCTCAGGCAAGTAACCACATAGAGCGGTAGGCGTGGGTAGTATGGTGATATCAGGGGGCCTAGGTGGTATAATGGTTCGCGCACTGGCCCGGAATGCAAAGAGATGTGGGTTTAAGTCCCGCTCTAAGTGCAGTATTTCCCATTTTCATCACCCCCCATGAAACTATCATATATATATAATACATATATAATATATATATGTGTGTGTGACTAACAACCTTATAATTTACAACGAATACAAGCAGCTCATTGAATTGGAATTTATTCAATAAACATAGTAGTCAATAAGAGTATGTTACAGGTCAAAAATTGGTTGAGCGGTCCAATATAGATAGTAGTCAATAAAGTAGGTTAAATGTCAGAAAGTGGTCCATTAGCTTGAAATTCAACTCATGCCCTCAACCCCATCGCCTTTGTGTGTTTGTCGTTTGTAGGGATGGTTGGGCGGCTGAGTTGAGGTGGTGAGCTGCTCGTCCGGCTGCTAGAGTGGAAGTGAGGTCTGGTGATTCTTGGGGCTGACGATGGTTGGCCATGACTTCAGAGGTCTCATGAGAGCCTCGGGTTCGCGGGAAATCTGGTAGGGGCTTGTGGGTGAGGATTCAAACCCAGGTGGCGCAACCGGTGAGACTCCTTGTCTGCGTGCAAATTACCCATGTTGGCGAACCAACATGAACCAGGGTTTGGTTCCCTCTTCTCTCTTATGGCACAATCATCATCTTCACCCAACCCTGTTGGCCGGACTTTTAACTTGCGATACAGGAGGCTTTGTGGGTATGAATATGTACAATTGTTATATATATGTATTATATATAACAACCAGTGTACAACACCTATATATAACAAGAGAGAGAGAGAGAGACAACGAGAAAGAAGGGGAAACCTATATAAAAAGAAAGATATTGTGAGACAACGAAAGTTATAGCTAGAATGATATACAGAGAGACAAAGAGATATGGAGAGATACATATATAGAAATAGAGACACATAGAAAGGTAAACAGATTGAAAGATAGAGCTAGATATGTAGATAGCAAGACAGATTTATTATATATATAGTATATTCGTATATATTAAATATATATATATATATTATATGATGTATGTGAATATACGTGTTTAATAAGGCCGGAAGTTTCCTCCTGCTTATCAACCTTTACGCCGCTCTTAGTCATCGGCTGATGGAGCCTGAACTCAGCCATCTACTGCTGTGATCTACCACAACATCAGGTCCGCCTGTGGCACCACCAGGGCCTGGCGGCTCACGCATCAAACGCTCGTTTAAACCGCACTCACTGTACTGCTGGACACGTATATAGAGAGCGGTTCTTGGAGAGTTGTTCGACAGGAAACTGCCTGACTGGTGAAACCTTCTTGGGGGTTGGGGGGGGGGGGGACTGTGAGTGAGTCTGCTTGGGCGCGTAGTGAAAAGAAGGATCCATCAAGTGGCAACCGGATGCCGTCAGATGCTTTTGGCTGGTTCTCGGCGTGGAAGGAGTAGTGGGGATGTGGGCGTGGTGGGGGTGGTGGGGGTGGCTGTGTGTGGGTGGTTGGGAGGAGTCTGTTGCAATAGCATACGCCGATAGTTCCTTGCCCCATAGCAGCTTGTTGTTTGCCTGGACAAAAATGAGTATGCGGTATATATAGAAATCGACATATATATATTTGCAATATAATTTATATCTTTTTTAAATTTTTTTTATTGAGGCTGTATTTATACTGTCCATAGCATATAAGCCTGGGTACCCAGGCTTGTTTTCAATGCTGGCCAGTTGTAGTGTTGTTGTTATCTTACCACACAGTAGCTGGTGATAAGTAATTTGATTGCCTGCATTTCAGTAGCAGATAGATAGTTGGTTGGTATGGGTAGTAGCCTATGTTAGTTTTTTTTAGATTTTCTTGGCATATATGTATTTTATTTTGTTCTACTCTTATTACTTGACTAGCCTACTCCTATTTATATATCATATGCTTGTATGTAGCTGTGTGGTGTGTTATCTGGCTACTTTTGACATGGTTACCTTCCATTGGCCACCCTGCTGGTGGGCCGTGACATATCACAGCCCCTTTGCACTGCAGCTTAATGGGGGTTTCCTAGCCTTATTTTGCACAGATATTTTTTGTATGTTTTTAGGTCAGGAATTTGTCGTTCCTTTACCATTTGGGCATTCCACACCTTGGCAGCCATTTCCAGCGTGCTTCTCTCATGAGCTTTTATTTGACTTCTGGTCTGCTTTAGTAGTGGCGCATTATTTGCTCTAGTAGCCCTTTGTGGTTTTGTTAGGAGTTTATTGTTTTGACCATAGCTATATACTAATGTTTTCAAGTGAATTATTCTCCTATTTTCTAGTAATTTCACTTTCGTTCTTGTATGTTTAGGTGGGGTGCAGCTTGTCTACTCTTAGACAGATTTTTAGGGCTCTGTTCTGCAGTATTTGCAGTTTTTTTAGTAGTTCTTTTCTCACTCGTATGTAGTTTACATCTCCATCGTCAAAATAGGGGAGCACCATGCCCTTAAAGATTTGTATTGACATTTCTTGTGTCATGTAGTCTCTTAGCTTTGCAAATAGCCACAGTTTATGGTTTACTTTCTGGATAATTTTATTTATACATAGGTTGTAGTTTAGTTGGCTGTCCAACTCAAGGCCTAGGTATTTCTAATGTTTGGTTTCCTAACCTACAGTGTAGTTTTCTTTCTGGCATTTGTTTATGCGAGAAGAGTACTGTTTTTGATTTGCTTGTGTTGATGGTTATTTTGTTGGACTCACACCACTCATCTAGTTTTAGTAGGAGTTTATTTAGTTTAGTTATTACCTCCTCTTCTGTGGTGCCATTTGTGTATATGACTGTGTCATCTACATATACTTGGAGGCATTCAGTTTTCAACCATTTTTCTAGATCATGTATATAGATTATAAAGAGTAGTGGCCCTAACACTGACCCTTGGGGTACACCACATGTGACAGGTTGGTTGTCTGACAATGTATTGTTTACTTTTTTTTTTTTTTGCCTGTTGCTCACGTAGCATTTTATCCAATCCATAGTGTTGGATTTTATGCCCATGGTTTTTAGTTTTTCCAGTAGTATTTTATGGTCTACTGTGTTAAATGCTTTGCTGAAGTCAATGAAGGCTGCTCCAACTAATTGTTTTTGGTTCATGGATGCCAGTGTGGCATTTGTTAGGTTAGCTATTGTTTTTGATGTGGAGGGCAGTTTCCTGCGGCCCCCTTGTCTTTCGTTTAGTATATCGTTTTTTTCCAGGTGTTCATTTATGTGTCTATGTAACACTTTTTCAATGAGCTTGCCTGGTGTTTGAAGAATTGATATTGGCCTGTAGTTTCCCATATTTTGTTTGTCTCCACTTTGTGATGGTTGCCATTTTCCAGGCTGAGATAAAATGCCCCTGCTCAAAGGAGATGTTGAATAGGGCTACTATAGTGGCCGGGATGGCTTGCAGTGCCTCTTTCAGTATGTTGGTTGGTATTTCATCTCTTCCACTTGGCTTATTCGTATCTATGTCATTTATTACTTTTTTTACTTCTATGATATCTGTTTCGCAGGTGGGGATTTCGTTCTGAACAGTTTCTGATCTGTTTTCCCATCTTTATTAAAGTTCTGACAGCTTTTGCCCTATTGTGGCACAGTGTGTGTTCAGTTTGTTTGCTGCATCTTTGTCTGTGAGCATTGCCCCTTCATTATCTTGGAAGTTTGTATGCTCTTCTTTGTTATTTTTGGGGAATAATATGTTTACATTTTTCCAGAATTTGTTTGCGTTGCTTCCCCAGTCTTTGTCCTGCTTTATTATCTATTTCTTTTTTGCTGTTCTCACAGCTTTGAGAGACTTGTTTCTGGTGATATGGTAGGCCAGTTTGTCTTCTATTGTTTCTGTGTGCTTTGCTTTATCACCCAGTTTACTTTTGCTTGTGATGAGTGTTAGCAGGTCTTTGTCTACCCAAGGGTCTTGGTTTTTTTTGTATTTTTATTTTCTTTATTGGGTACATCTCATCAGTTGATTTTCTTATTTCTGTGATGATGTTGTCCCAATAGATATCAACATCATCTCTGTTTTGTGTGATGTTATTTATATTTTGGTGCAGGTGATTTTTTAATGTATCTTCTGAGTGTTCTTTTAGGAACCTGCCCATTTTGTATTCATAGTGATTTGTGCTTTTCAGCTTTTTCCTGGTTACATATACTAGTTTGTGGTCGCTTATACCCCAGCTTCTAGTGCCCCTTTTTGTGGCATGGTTTGACTTGGTTAGTATTAGGTCTATTGTTGAGCTATTATTGCTTAGCCTTGTGCTTTCGGTGCTTTATATACGGATAGTGATAAACCCCTTTTTATGTCTAAGCTCTGTAGTGGTCCTCCCCGCTCCCCCTCTGGTTAGGGCGGGCGGATCCCAGAATGCACCTCGCTCCCCCCCCCCCCATACGCTCGGCGGGACACTCGCCTCGCTCAGAAGCCTTATATGCTGTATAATCCATTATACAAGTATAATAAGCCAGAAGATCCCATCTACTCCCCAGCCACTAAGTCATTGGCGGGTTACCTCTATTCATTAGGTCATTTTTTGGTAGGACCTCATCTCCCAGCTTGACGCCACCTACACGGCCACGCCTCAGCGGCCGTTACGCTCACTCACTGTACCCATATTGGGAAGAGTGCTGGCTGACTTCCCGGGTCAAGCCAATGACTTATACAATATTATACTTGTCACTTGCTACCCTAGCGCATGGCATAAATAGGATAGAGCAACGACTGGTTTACGCAGTCTCAGGATAATCTAATGGAGTAGGAATAGCGGGGCATGATGCATGGGACCGCAGTCTCCCAGCATGGCAACTCTATAAAGCCACCCATGGCATTGTACTGTATCATGTCTGTACCCATCCTGATATGAATTGATATGTTGCTAGGACATAAAAAATAACCCAACAAAGGAAGAAAGCTGCATCGTTTGTATATTTGAAGGGCTGCTGTTGATCTTTAGTAACACCTACAAGTTCAACCAGCAGGCTACCACTAGGGGGCAGAAAGCTGGCGAACAGCCCCCAGCCAGCAGGCCCCCTGGTGGGATAGAAATTAACTGATGTCCGTTTGGACATCGCCCCCCCTTTTTTTTCCTAGGTCCCGTCATCTTTCTTTTTTATTATAATTCCTCCCTGTCATTTGTTGGTTGTTATTATTTTCCTTTTTTCTTTTGACCCTTCCTTCAACTAAAACTACCTTCTTTATGTTATTGCCGACAGTGGAAAAACATTCAAATTGAAATCCCTTTCTCTGTCCAGACCAACCTTCGTCCCCACCCTCTCCTCCCCATTGCACCCCCACACCCCCACACCCCCACACCCCCCACCCCCACACCCATTCCTACCGAGTAACTCGTAATTAAACATTGGGACTATCACTATGACTAATTGTTTTCACACCAAAACCTTTGCTTCTCGAGCTATGACCCACTTCTTTTTTTTGTTCAACTCATACACGACTGTGTGCATCTATTTGTGTTTGCTTGTTGTTGTCTTATGTCCTAGCAACAGCTAAGCTCATATCAGGATGGGTACTGACTTGTGACAGTACACACTCATGGTGACTTTATCGGGCTGCCCCACTGGGAGACTGGGCCGCCAGCACCATGACATGATATCCCACACAGTCACATTATCCCGATACTGTGCCAACCAGTCCTTAGCCTATCCTATCAATGCTGAGTGGCAAGATAAGTAGCGATGAGTATCAATTTGATACATCATCGGCTGGGATGCGAACTCCCGACCTTCTGCACGGAAAGCCTGCGCTCCACCGATTTGGCCACCGCATCCTGTTAGCGCGTCTATAAGGAATATCGCACTTTGGTAGGTTTAAAAATGAAATGATGTTATAACTAACCCTATCTACTCTAACAAGTCTGCCTCTCTTATGTTATATTATATCACCTTTATAGCCATAGCCGCCAACATCTTCGCCCTTGCTGGGAAAAGATTATGACAGAGAGAGAAATGAATTAAACAAATTAAAACAAAGGCCACAGAATCAATATTGCACCAACATAGAATAAGACTAACACTCCCTGTGGGCGATGCAATTATATAAGCCTGATGAATGGAAATTAATCTCATCGAGACACTTTTGATCCGAATAATTTCCAACCTACACCTCACAGTGTGAATATAATTGTCATCGTGGGGGGTTGGGGTGATGCGAATTGGAAATATTGCACCTAGTGCAGGATTCGAACCCAGATGTTTTGTCATTCCAGGGTCGGCGCTGACCTCTCATCCTGGGAGCCCGCACAGGCGTGGATAATGTGATTGAATCAGGGAGCCTAGATAGACCGATGGTTAAGATGCTGGCCCCAGAATGGCAAGAAATGGGGGTGGATGAATGTTGCACATTGAGCGGCTACTGGTCGTGGGTTCGAACCCTGGTCGAGTCAAACCAATGACTTAAACATTGATACTTGTTGTTTCCTAGCCAGGCGCTCGGCATTATTAGGATAGGACAAGGACTGGTTGGCTCAGTGTCAGGATAATCTGACTGAGTGGGATATCAGGTCATGCAGCTGGCTGCCTGGTCTTCTAGTGGGGCAGCAATATAAAGTCGCCATGAGTGCGCACTGCCACAAGTCAGTACCTGTCCTGATATGACCATATATGTTGCTAGGACATAAAACAACAACAAGCAAACAAACCGACAACATGATTTTCTCTCACTGCTATCAGGGGGCTAGTTGGTGCTGGAAATTCTCTATGAATTTCTATAATACCTTTTCCACGGAGCATCCTGCAGAGCTGTAGGCGCGCGTTGGTAATCGTTGATGGACGGCCATGGTCGGCGACGCGCGTCAGGGTATCGGCAAAGTTTTGTGCTTACACAAAACTTTCGACGTGCGACAACGCGCGACAACGCACGGGTGTCAATATTATGGCGACGTCAGAAGCATGTCGACATCGCTGGAATAACATAATGCGAACGATATGCACACACCACGCATGCATGAGGCTCATTCCGACACGTTGCGCCAAACTGTTGATTTTTTTGTCTGTTGTTGTTTTACGTCCTACCAACATCTAAGGTCATATCAGGACGGCATGCACAACTTTTTAGTTTTTTTTCGCACAAAGTGGGCTGCACACTACCAATACGTTGCGCTGACGCCGAAAAGCTTGACGTTTCTCGACGATTAAAATGGATTTTGCGCATTGCCGGCATGCTGGCGAGATACATCGTAGTGTGACAGGGCTATTACCGGCATTATTGTTGCCACTGCTGTCAGAGAATGGGGTGGGGCGGGGGGGGGGGGGGGGGCTTTGTAGCAGTGAGCTGCTACCCATAGCATTAGTTCTTCTCAATGCCGTCAGAGGGCTGGTTGTAGGTGGTGGTAATCCAGAGAGCCACCGCCCACCTCACACACAGACAGACACACTCACACTGTGTATATTCGATTCGCAGACACAACAAGATATGCTGATGGGAACAATCATGTAACAACTAGCTACTCCGCGTCCCCCTCCACCTCCCCTTCCCGCTCCTCACTCCTCCTCCCACACCCCTCCGCCTCCACTCCCCCTCCCACTTCCCCTCATGGGAATACTCATGTATCAGGAGCACTACTTCCCTCCCCACCCCCTACCCTTACCCCTCCCCCTTCTCCCTCCCCCTCGTTCTCCCATCCCGCCCTTCATTCCCGTCCCCTCCTGCTCCTCCATCTCCTCCCCTTCTCTCCCCCTGGTGGGGATAGTCATGTAACGACAAGCTTCTACCCTGCGCCTCCCTCTCCCCTTCCCCCCTTCCCCTTCCCTTTCACCTCCTCCTGCCCTGGCCCCCCGCCTCCCCGTCCCCAATCCCTTTGCCCCTTCCCTCCCCGCTCCCCCTCCCCCTGATGGGAATAATCATGTATCAACTAGCTAGTCCCCTCCCCCTACTCATCCCTCCCTCTTCCCCTCCTCATTCCCTCCCAATCCCGATCCCATGTCCCCCCCCCCACTTTGCCAACCTCTTCCTACCCTTCCCTCTCCACAATCTCTCGACCTTGCTCTCCCTCTCACCCCCTCATCTCCTCACACGCACTCACTACCACCGCCTCCCATTGTGCCTCGCTCAGCTGAGAGCTACATCAGCAATCAGCTCAGAGCTACATCCGGGCACTCAGCAATGCTAAATGAGAACAGCCATATCTGACAATGCAAGTGGTTGCGGTTGGCCTGGGCTGGAATGTAGTTGTTTTTTTGTCATTGTTGTTGATATTTTTGTCAATAATTTATTCATCTGAATAATTCTTTTTCTCAGCAGCAGGGCGGGCACCTCCCATCCAGCATCCCAAGTCCATGTATTATTTACGCATAACCTACACAAAGTTAAACAACAGAAGTGTCGTCAGGGGCTATCGCATACAAATGGGAACATTATGCCTAGAACGGGATTCAAACCTATCTTTCTGCCATTCCCGAGCGAGGGTCCTAACCATTCTTCAGTCTAGGATCCCAGATGTGATCACCCTCCCCTCGCCTTCCTGTTCACGTGGCATGTCATGTGACTAGCTCTGTGCAGCTCACTGTGCAGAGCATTGCCGAGCATTAAGCGGTGTATCCATAGACTGCTCCCTGGTGGTGTGTTCCATTGTTCCTTGTTCACTTGTGACCTTCTGCCGCACCACAGAGACAATGGACCTGTGTTTTCCTTAGTGGCCATTCCCATAGGTTGGACCGAGGGACCGTATGGCCTTGTTCCATGGGACATGTGACATACTGACCTGGAACTTGGAGAATGAACATCTTCCTTGTCTGTGTGGCACGTCAATGGGCACAAGCGAACAGGGAACAAGAGACCACACCACAATACAACAGTCTATGGATACATGGCCTTAGATGGCAGATTGGTATACCGGACCTGTACGATCTCCATAATAGGTTTGACAATATTGACAGGTGCGAAATCGAGTGCACAGGTTTGGTATAGGCTGAGAACATCTCGGAAAACATACAGCGTATCTAGATTTGGGTGTAGCTATTGAAGGCGGAGATTGATAACAGGATGACCTGCCACCACTGTCGTTCTGGTGAAGGGATGTACTCTCTGCTGACCGAATTCTGAAGTCGCCTTGCTGTGTCGCAACAGACTAAGAGGCTGCAACCGGACGCACTGGCCGAATCGGAAGAGTGCAGGCTTCCAGTGCGGAAGGTCTGGAATTCAAATCCCAGCTGAGTCAAATCAATTATTCATAAAATGGATACTTGTTGATACGTAGCCTGGGCCGCGTTCAGGCTCCGTCTCGGAGGCGCCTCGGCGACGGGCCTGACGTCACGCTAGTCTGAACGGCAAAGGCAGTTTATTGTCTCGAAAATGGCCGCCCCCATAGGCGGCAGCCATTTGCAATGGAAATGCTGCGCTGTGATAGGCTGAAACTACTGGATACGGTGGAAATGCTGCGCTGTAATAGGCTGAAACTACTGGATATGGCGGCCATTTTCGAGGCGCTTTTTGTCTCCTGATTGAAAAGGGAGGCGTCGCCGAGACGTCGCCGAGACGAACCCTGAACGCAAATAGGCCAAAAAGCATCGCCGCGACGTCGCCGAGACGTCTCCGAGACGTACCCTGAACGGGGCCCTGGTGCTTGGCATTAATAGTGTAGTAGTCTGAACATGAGCTCTACTATCACGCGGTAGCAGCGGAGACTACGGCGCCATCAGCGCAGTACCATTACACTGCGCTAGGTGGCGGCACGGGTCACCACCGGTCAGACCCCAACTGGGCTGACCTCTACTGCGTGTGGTTGACCCACCCCCCCCACACACACCTATAGAGTCGATGTGGGATCTGGCGAGTCAGGGGGCGGGTCAGACAACTACTGACGCCGCGGAGAGCAGATGGTTCAATAAACCAAAGGTGAAGCGTACACTCAATTGAATCTTGGTGTTCTTCCGTGTGAGCGAGAGAGTCGGAGGGCCGTGGGCCATTACAATAGGATAGGACAATGACTATGTGTAAAGGGGACATATCGTGGCTATAGTTGGTTTCGAAGCCACAGACAGCTCTTGGCATTCCATGGCTAATGTGCTAACCATTACAGTATGTAGGCTGACTGGTGCAATCATCCTACCCACACCTACCCGTGTATAGTGCTCCTTACCGGAGCGGTCAGCACACACTTCTACATTATTATTTACGTTCAATTAATATTCATTGTTAATTATCCCAAACAAGACTAGATGGCTGAAAGAGTTAGGCGTCCGTCTCAACGTTTCGGTAGATTGTGGGATCCGAACCTACGGGTTCGAACCTTGGTCCAGTCAAACCAATGACTTAAAAATGTATACTTGGTGCTTCCTAGCACCTAGCAAGGCATTATGATGATATAGCATGGACTGGTTAGCTCAGTGTCAGGATAATGTAAGATAAGTGGGATATCAGATCATGGTGCGGGCAGCCTGATCTCCCAGTGGGGCAGCACTATAAAGTCACCATGAGTGCACACTGTTACTGGTCGGTACCCGTCCTGATATGAACTTAGATGTTTCCAGGAAAACTCCAACAACCTACGAACCGAATTACCCCAATGAATTGCTACTAATTATTATCTTTAATCTGCAGTCTAGTTCTCTTCTATTCACAAAATATTCGCGGACAGCAAAATATCCGCCACCCACCAAGAACAAACAAAATTAAAATTAATTATCCCAATATGTTGATCTCGTATGGGGTTTTATCTTGAACTTGACCTGGATATTTCCGCTCAACTGTGTATGGCCCTCAGGGACTAGTGATCGATGGCGATTCTTATCTGAAACCAGACATGCGAGTCAACAGTGTGTGATAACACAGCAGTCAGTCGTCATGTCCGCCATAAAGATAACAGGACACGTGACAAGGAAGCCGCTGCATGATTTCAGAACCACAGCCGTACACATTCTCCTGTTTTATCAACAAATCACCACCCTCTCAAGCGATAGACTTAGTGTACACATTGGACACATGTGCTCTTTGTTTTTCTTGTGGGGGGAGATGAACACGGGAAATATTGCACCTAGAGCAGGAATCGAACCCACATTTCTGTCATTCCAGTGTAAAATTTTCCGATATTTGAGATATGGGCTATGGAGAACTATTTTATAATAAGTTGCAAATGGTCTATATAATGGTAGATGGTATGTAAAACTGAAGGCATATAAGGTATATGTGGAGGTGGTGATCCATTACTAATTAAAGATAGAAATTGTATATCAATATAGATAGTGAGAGAGAGTCACTTCTTGACCTGAGAGAAGGTCATTTCTTGACATGTGAGAGAGTCTTTGGAACTCTCCTCACATACCCCTTTCCCCACCAAGTGTTATTTATGGATCACTGCACAGCAGACACAACAGGGCACTGTAGCCAGATCTAACCATGCCTTGGTTACAAGGATATTGAACCCTCATTGGTGGATATAAGAATGCCTGTTAGTGATTGAAAGACGTGATCATGTGATCACCACCATCTTGTTTCCTGAAACTATATATACAATAAATGAAGGAGTCTCACTCTCCTACCTTTCACTCTTTATCTACTTTCCTTCCTTGCCACTAGTGATTTCCTATTAGCCTATCTACACCACTCAAACTGCCAGCCGTCGACTTTACACCAGGCTATTGTGCTAACCATTAAATCACCTAGGCTCCGTGGGGCCGGACTAGTGCGCTAACCATTTTACCACCTAGGCTCCCTGAAGTCATCACCCTAGCCACGCCCACCTGTCTATGTGGCTCCTTGCCTGAGAGGTCAGTGGAAACCACTACACTCGTCCTCTTGGAATTGTAAGTCTCTGAAATGATTTATGTCCATAAGTCATTTAATGCTGCCAATTACATTTGTTGTTCGTTGTTATTTTATGTCCTAGCAACATCTAAGGTCATATCAGGACGGGTACCGACTTGTGACAGTGCACACTAATGACAACTTTATAGTGCTGTCCCACTGGGAAACCAGGCTGCTGGCACCATGACCTGATATCCCACTTAGTCACATTATCCTGACACTGAACCAACCAGTCTGTGCCCTATCCTATTAATGCCGAGGACCTGGCTAGGAAGCGACAAGTATCAATTTTTAAGTCATTGGTTTGACTCGACCAGGGTTCGAACCGACGACCCTACGATCTACCAGCACGGGAGACAGGCGCTCTTACTCATTCGGCCATCCTGTTTGGTCCAATTACATACATACAGGAAATTAACTTACATACACATACATACACAGGGTAGCTTCAACCACCACACTGCGCACAGCATGCATATGATCCTGGTCATGGAAACCAGTGGCGTGGAGGCGATGAACATAGGAACACAGTTTACACGCTCTAGCGTCTAAGCATCACAGCTGCACATTCTGATGAAAGCATCAACTTTTCAAAACCAAAACAATTATTCATATTTGTTTATATGCACCTAATGTTAGCACTTAGCAAACATTTGTCATTACACAGAATGGAATACCAAGGTAATGAAATAGAACCATTAAACCACCTCGACTCCCTGAGGCCATCTCTTGCATTCCGGACTAGCCATATTACCACCTAGGCTCCCTGAAGTTTGCTGTCAGAGTTTTGCTGTGCTTGCCAAAATTAATTGTCCATGTTTGCACTTCAAATATCTCAAATTGTGTTGTTGGTTTTTACATCCTAGCAACATCTAAGGTCATATCGTGGTATTCTCTGTGGCGAAGTGGTTAGCGTGTCTGACTTTTTTCTAGGTTGGACTCCTAATCTGAAGGTTGGTGGTTCGATTCCCCGTGCCCCCACCTCTGCCAATTTGGATTTCCACCAGTGTGTATAACTTACAGCGACATCAAAGGCCAGTTGCTCTCATACCATGTCTATGTGGTGTGAGGAGGTTAAAAATCCCTTGTGTCGGTAAAAGTGTAGACTCAGGCTTTCTATCGACAAACTGTCTAATGGTGAAAACAAGTCTATTCAGACTTATCCATGATATGCAGTATAAATCTTCAAGAAAAAAAAACACGACATTCAAATATCTCAAAGGTTAGCCATTTAAATTCAAGTTACTTCAAACTAAAGCATGCTACATTATGATCACCCTAATATATTTATTTATCTGAAGAAATGACTGAAAATCTAAACCATCGGAAGGAATGATCGATATCGGAGTGTTGAAGACATTGTATACCGTTATGAAGTGGGCTGCAGGTATTGCAGGTATAGCAATACCTCAGGTATAGCAATACCTCAGGGAGTTTGATGCCCCTGCCTTGCAGAGTTGTAAACCACTGCCTTGTGATACAGGTTCTTGACAGAATGGAAGGCTAAGGGAGCAAACGCTGAACAAAAAACCATGTCACTGTGACAGCATTAAGGGTGGTTGATATATGGAACTCCCAACATCTCCCGACCAGCCACTGTAGGGATAAATCGTTTTGCGCCTGTCTTGACATGTTCTTGCCGGTGTGAAACCTCTATTTGCTCCCGGAGAGAGTGCTGCTGGTAACTTGCAAAAGCCAGCAGCACTTCAACACTTTTGCAGGCAGTTTTCATGAAATGTATACCATCAAGAGAAACCTGAAGCTGAGAGACATTAAGACCGACTCATGGATGTAACTCTCACAGCAGAGAGCTAAATGGAGAGCGGCAGTCAAGTAATGAAAGCAGTCTTTGTCGCATCGTGACCAACAGCATGATGATGATGATGAAGTGTATCTGATCTACTGGTATCACACAGACCAGTGTAGCGATGGTATCTAGTCAGATTCATCAGACAACGATCTGGTTACATATGTCTGATGAACTTTGTCTAGTAAACATTTTACTGACAAGATGTAATAAAGGAGAAATGTCAACGCCGCAAGTCCCATTGGACAACTGACTTTATTTCCATATTCACATTCCTGCACTTCATGGGTCATGTGACCCACAGCCCCAAGGTCACCGAGAGGTCATGAGAAAGTTTGGTCGCTGGTAGGCATTCCTGACATACCTGACAGTGTTATTCAACATATCGACTTAAAAGGGTTGGAACATGACCAAAACAAAGTTACTTATTTAACATTTTTACTTTTTGTTGTTAATTGTGTTTATTCATCTGAACGTATTTTTATTTAATCAGTGCCTGCAGCAGTGGTTTTACAACAGTTCCACAATCATGGTTAGCTACACCAATTGTCGAAGAAAGTATGCAATACAGCTTAGAACAGTCTGAATGCACATACAAGTAATAGTTGGGTGCATATTATGATATAACCTTTGAAATAGCTGAACTGAAAATATGCCAAATTAAATTATGGTATGTCCGGCAAGATTTCAACATCATAGACTTCAAAATTGACTGGTTCAAGAATATTAAATCAGTGTTCCATTGTATGAAGAAAGAAATGCTTAAACTTGGACAGTTTTGAGTGTCTGCCATACATTAGGTTGATTGTTATAATCTGTTAGTTTGAATTAATTTATTTTAAATGCCTAAATTTGGAGATATTTGAAGTGAAAGAATGTACAATTAATTTAGGGGAACATATCAAAATGTGGACATCAATGATCATATGCTTCGTCAGAATCAGGTTTGATTACCTTGGCTTAGTATCTCCTTTTCTGCAACAACGTATGCTTAATAAGTACAACAGTATCTAAATTGGATGTGTAGAATCAAATCTAGTGTTTTGGTTCTGAAAATTTGAAGATTTTATTGGATCATACAGCTTTAAGAAGTGTGTCATGGGGGTGATGAAAATGGGAAATATTGCGCATAGAGCGGGACTCGAACCCATATCTCTTTGCATTCCGGGCCAGTGTGCTAACCATTAAACCACCTAGGCTCCCTGATATCAACACACTACCCATGCCTACCTGTCTATGTGGTTACTTGCCTGAGAGGTCAGTGCAGACTACTACACTCGTCCCCCTGGAATTGTAAGTCTTTTAATGCTTACAATCACATACATACAGGCAATGCAATAACACATACATACACAGGGTAGGTTCAACATCCATACAGCGCTTAGCTTGTACAGGACCATGGTCACAGCACCAGTGTCATGGGGGTGATGAAAATAGGAAATATTGCGCCTAGAGCAGTAGTCGAACCCATATTTCTTTGCATTCAGGCCCTGTCTATGTGGTTACTTGCCTGAAAGGTCCGTGCAGATCACTACAAGTGCATCAGTATCGAAATTGGATATGTAGGAAAAAATATTGCTAAAGGCCCTGTCACATTGCAACGTTTCTCACCAATGTGCGCCGATGTGTTGCCTTTTTGGGCGAAATGTCAGCACGCGTCGGGAAGCGTTACACGCCCGTTACCGGCGCGTTAATGGCACGTCGGTACACGTCGGTACACATCGGTACACGTTGAGTGATAGCAATGTGTGAATGGACACGTCGGCGCGCGTCAGGTCGCGCCGATCGTTTTGTGCTTGCACAAAACTTTCGGCGTGCCCCGACGCACGCCGATGGGTTGGAGGGGGCATTACGGACGCGCCACCAACACACCACTAGCACGCTGCAACCGTCAAACTTTCTCCCACAATGCCGAAAACTTGGACATGTCTCGAGCCCTAGCAAATATCTTGCCCGTTGGCGGCGCGCCGGGGGAAACGTCATAGTGTGACAGGGCCTTAAGTGTTTGGGTTTTGAAATGTTGATGCTTTCATCGGAATATCCAGCTTTTGCACATCGCCTTTTCTTGTGTATAACAGCAATGCCAACAATGGCAACCACAGAAAACCCAACTGCCTCCGCACCCCAACCACATTCATGCCGGCCATCCTACAGTAATATCGGCCAGACCTCAGTCAGTCAGTCATTTCCTGCCCGACTACTTGCCGCCTAAAACCCCGTGAAAACCCACGTATAAGCCCCGTGGTAACCCCTAGCGGAATTCCCGTGAGACGTGGTCCTGCCTGCGAGACCTGGGTGGAGTAGTAGTGGTGGCAGGTGGAGTGATGGTTGGGTGAGGTGGTGATATGGTAGAGGAGGGTGGGGGTGTGGGGTGGGGATGGGGGTGCTGGGTGGGGGTGAGGTAGTGATAGGGTGGAGGAGGGTGGGGGTTGGAGGGGGTTGGGGGTTGGTGAGGGTGGGTATGAGGTGGCGATAGGGTGGATGAGAATGGGGGCTGGTGGGGGTCGGGTGGGTATGAGCAGGGTGGGGGCTGGTGGGGGCGGTATGAGGGTTGGGTGGGTATGAGGTGGCGATAGGGTGGATGAGAATGGGGGCTGGTGGGGGTCGGGGTGGGTATGAGCAGGGTGGGGGCTGGTGGGGGTGGTATGAGGGTTGGGTGGGTATGAGGTGGCGATAGGGTGGATGAGAATGGGGGCTGGTGGGGATCGGGGTGGGTATGAGCAGGGTGGGGGCTGGTGGGGTGGTATGAGGGTTGGGTGGGTATGAGGTGGCGATAGGGTGGATGAGAATGGGGGCTGGTGGGGGTCGGGGTGGGTATGAGCAGGGTGGGGGCTGGTGGGGGTGGTATGAGGGTTGGGTGGGTATGAGGTGGCGATAGGGTGGATGAGAATGGGGGCTGGTGGGGGTCGGGGTGGGTATGAGCAGGGTGGGGGCTGGTGGGGGTGGTATGAGGGTTGGGTGGGTATGAGGTGGCGATAGGGTGGATGAGAATGGGGGCTGGTGGGGGTCGGGGTGGGTATGAGCAGGGTGGGGGCTGGTGGGGGTGGTATGAGGGTTGGGTGGGTATGAGGTGGAGATAGGGTGGATGATAATGGGGGCTGGTGGGGGTCGGGTGGGTATGAGCAGGATGGGGGCTGGTTGGGGTGGTATGAGGGTTGGGTGGGTATGAGGTGGCGATGGGGTGGATGAGAATGGGGGCTAGTGGGGGTGGGGGTCGGGGTGGGTATGAGCAGGGTGGGGGCTGGTGGGGGTGGATGTTGGGGTGGGGGTGGGTTGTTCGCTGGCCAACCTACACAAGCAGCCGGCATCATGGTGGCTCGGGCACGAGCCTCGCTCTGAAACCACCGGAAATGAGGTGTTAGTCGTGACATGTCACGTGACAGGACGGGTGCCGGGTGCCGGTCTGTGGGGTGGGGAGAGGGGGGGTGCGGGTGTGAGTTAGCGGTATTGTGGTGTGGTTTCCTGTCCTTGTTTGTTTTTCTTCTTCTCTCTTCCTTTCCATGAATTAGGGTTCTATGCTGTGGCTATCCATCATACATGTGGCTTGGATTCTTCTCTACCATTGTCATACATCTGGCAGGTAAGCCCGATCCCCCCTCACCTCACCCCTCCCATCCCCACCTCTCAGATTGGTCATACACTGGTCCACTTATTCTACTGTCATGGTCCACCTGCATTGTTCTACTGGTCCACCTATACTACTATCGTCGTCCACCTACATTGTTCTACTGGTCCAACTATACTACTATCCTGATGTTTCTACTGGTCCTCCTATGCGACTGTCCATCTGGCAGGTAAGACCCTCCCCCCTCACCTCCCCCCTCCCCTCCCCACCTCTGAGATTGGTCATTCACTGGTCCACTTATTCAACTGTCCTGGTCCACCTGCATTGTTCTACTGGTCCACCTATACTACTATCGTAGTCCACCTACATTGTTCTACTGGTCCAACTATACTACTATCCTGTTGTTTCTACTGGTCCACCTATGCGACTGTCCTGTTCCACCTAGATTGTCCCAGTGGTCCACCTATGCTACCCTACTGGTCTAACTTCATTATTGTACTGGTAACACAACATTATTGAAATGGTTAAACAACAACCTTGTACGGGTGCCTCTAGGTTATTGTATTGGTCCATATACATGATTGCACTGGTCCATCCACATTATTGTACTGGCCATATTGTTGTCTCGGCACGACTGTTCTGGTCCACCTACATAACTGTACGAGCCCATATAATTCATTCTACTGGTCCATCTATGGTACTGTACTTGGTCCATCTACATTATTGTACTGATCTATCTACATCATTGTACTGGTCCATCTACATTATTGTACTGACCTATCTACATTATTGTACTGGTCCATCTACATTAGTGTACTGGTCCATCTATAATATTCTACTGATCTAGCTACATTATTGTACTGGTCCATCTATGTTATTCCAACACTGGTTCGACTTGCGACGGCTGACTGATAACATCTATGTGCATCTGAATTCGAGCTATTCAAGTGCAACATAGTCAGAACCTACATAACGAGGCCCACCATGCTGGAATTATTATTACAGTATAACCCCCGTTAAACCAAACTTGAAGGAACCCTAGACATGTGTTTGGATTAGCCCATCATTGGTTTCACCAAGCTTTGGCTTCAACTTTGATTTGGCGGGGAACACCAACAACAACACTACAGCTGGCCAGCATTGAAAACAAGCCTAGGTACCCAGGCTTACATGCTATGGACAGTATAAATATAGCCTCAATAAAAAGAAAATAAACAAAATTGTACTGGTCCAAACGACAAGAATCAATCTTGTAAGTCCTTGATTTGACCCAACCGGGAATTGAACTCCTGTGCTACCGATTCGGCAAAGAATCTGATACTTTCATCTGATTATACCCCTTTAAATATCCTGCACATGCGCCGTCCTCAGCGAGTAATGACCTGTATCGGTCTCCACCCAGGCAGCTCTCACAGCCTCCTTCCCCTCACTTTGCAAAGGAGTGGGCTCGCATTGACAGCTCTGGTCCATCAATAGCGAGCACCACCTAGCGATCCTCGCCTCCAGCATACCTGTCAGACTGTCAACCAAATTATCGACCAGAATATCAGGGCAGCTGTCGAGGCTGCTTGTTGACATCAACTTCCTCGGAACTTTGCCCTAGAGCAGGCGGGAATGGCGATGACCCTGTGACGGTGCCTGAAATATGCAAAGCCATTCGTAATACAGTACAATCCCATTAAACCAAGCTCGGTTAAACCAAAACATCGGTTAATCCAACCTTTTTTCGGCGGCCCGGAAAAATACTACCATTTATCATATAACAAAATTGGTTAAACCAAAGTTGGTTAATCCAAAGTATCGGTTAATTGTCGCACCCCAGGCCACTTCCGGTACGGTTAAACCAAACTTTCATGTGGTTATAAGGTCATCTGAGACCTCTCCCACCCACCCACTTACCCCCATCTCCCACCTCCCATCTCCCACCCACCCCCACCCCATCTTCCACCCACCCCCACCCTATCTCCCACGCACCCCCACCACCAAATCCTACCCCACCACCATCTCCCACGCACCGCTATCTTCAACGCACCTCCACCTCCCACCCCCAACCCCCACATCACCTCCATTTCCCACCCCACTCCCATCTCACACTCTCCAATGACACTCTCCAACTCCCACCCATCCTCAATCTCCCACCCCAGCAATCTCACACCCCCAAACTCCCTCCCCGCCAAGTAAAAGTCGAAGCCAAAGCTCGGTTAAACCAATGATCGGCTAATCCAAACAAATGTCTAGGGCCCCTTCAAGTTTGGTTTAACGGGGGTTATACTCTAATAATAATTCCAGCATGGTGGGCCTCTGTATGTAGGTTCTGACTATGTTGCACTTGAATAGCTCAAATTCAGATGCACATAGATGCTATCAGTCAGCCGTCGCAAGTCAAACACTTGTTTAATCTGGAAATCGGGCTATCCAAGCAAAATATTCATCAAACAAATGTCTCGCATTGCTTATCTGAATCTGTTGCTAATCAGGTATTCGCTGCTGGGAACAGATTTGCGTGTTGCGGAATGCTTTCTTATGTACCCGTCATGATATGGCCTTAGATGTTGCCAGGATGTAAAACCCCAACAAACAAACCAATAATCCCAGCTGGTTGTTGAACCAATCACAGATAGGCCTGTATTGTAGATAGGCTAGCGAGCTATTGGTACAAGAAAAAAAACATCCACACCATAACCACTCACCCCCATCACCCCCCTCCCCCGCCCAGGCGCACCCCCCACCCCCCCCCCCCCCCCCCCCCATCGGTGCCGCCGCCACCAGACTCATGTCGGTGGAGAATCTCTGCCCAGACTACGTCGTATGTCAGACAAGTCTCAATTTCACGCCGACTTCGCACACCTTTCATTCGCAAATCTTCCCCAGCACTGAGCCCTTTGCCTGCTCCGTTCTGCGCGCCGTGTCAAAGAATTGCTAAACGCAGGCAATAACAGCAAGTTCCGCAGCCAGTCCCAAGAACGGCTCCCCCCGTACACACCCACTCCCCCAGCCCACTCGCGACAGCAAAGACTGTACTTAGAGTAAGACCTCTTATGGGTCTTTGTGAATAGTTGGGTATGCCGCATTTGTTTGCTTGCTAGTGCTTGTTTGTTGTGTCTTTGTTTGGGGTTTTACGTCCTGGCAACATCTACAGTCAGGGACCAGGAAGGATGGCCGAATGAGTTGAGAGTATGTCTCATGTGTTTGTAGATCGTAGGTTTCGAAAACCTGGTCAAGTCAAACCAATGACTTACAAATGTATGCTTGTAGCTTCCTAGCCAGGCACCCAGCATTAATTGAATAGGGCAAGGACTGGTTTACACAGAATCAGGATAATATGATAATGTGTAGGATATGGGGGTCATGATGCCAGCGCTATAAAGTCGACATTAGTGCACACTGTAACCAGTTTGTAGCCATCGGGATATGACCTTTGATGTCGCCAAGATATAAAACAACAACAAATAAACGATAACATATAAATATAGGTAGTATATATGCGTTTATACCGGTGTAGGCACCCGCAGGGCTCATCTCCCTCACGCTAACACGCTTTTCGAACGTGCCGGCAACGCGGTGGTTCTGGGATTTCCGCTAGTTGGCGCCACCATCGCCGGATGGGTTAACTAAAGCATTATGTGCCCGCTACTCGCTAGTCGGCGGCACCAGAAGCTAGCTATATATAATCACAGCGCTCGACCGGCCCGACGCCTCCGTGATACACCACCCGGCCTGCGCGCCGAACTAACCACTATTCGGGCGAGAGTGAACAATATTTTTGTTTTGATATTATGATTCGGCAGTTTGTGGCCAGCCAGGTACAGTACTTTCTTGTATCAATAAACTGTATTTCCCACAACTTCTCTTCCTTATGCCTTAGCGGGTCTACATATATATATGCATTATATATTAAATACAAGGAAATGAACACTAGGCTTAATAGGAGACCATGAGTAAGCCGACATTAATGTCCCATATTGGTTAAGCAATCCCTACCAGTGACGTCACGATGAGGTCACGCGACAGAGGAGCGTTCCTCGGTCAGGACCGGACATGCCTGACCTTCAGTTGTTGCTATGGCAATGCTGTGTGGAGCGAACCATTCTCCTCCAGTGGCTGACAAGCAGTCTGCATTCAATGTGTATTCGCGGATTAGAGTGGGGACTCTGTGTGTGTCTAGGGGTGGGGGGGTAATTGGTTGTGGGGATATTCTATCTGGCTCTTTTCTTTGCCTCAGGAGCACATAGTCCCACAGTGAGTGTGTCGCTGTTCTTTGTATGCGGGTGGCCTTGCTGCTATTTCAACCCGATGGTCGCAATAGCTCAGCAACCGCCAGGGAAATCACAATAGTGAATGCCGGGAAGGAGCCTGGATGCCGGATGTGGTGACTGAATCGGTAGAGCTCAGGCTTCTTGTCTGGAAGGTTGGTAGTTTGATTACCGGTCGAGTCAAATTCATGACTTATAAAATTGATACTTGTCGCTTCCTAGTCAGACGCTCGGCATTGTTAGGATAGGGCAGGATTCGAATGCCTGATATTCCGCATCAGACGCCTGCCCCTCTTACTGATGAACTGGTGACTGCCGATGCATATATAAGTCACATATGGTACTGCATCAGTAGGTACCCTTACGTAGGGAATCTGATTATATTTTGTTTGTTTGTTGTTTTACATCCTAGCAACATCTGAGGTCATATCAGGATGGGTACCGACTTGTGACAGTGCGCACTCATGGCAACTTTATAGTGCTGTCCCACTGGGAAACCAGGCCACTGGCACCATGACCCAGTATCCCACTCAGTCACATTATCCTGACACTGAGCTAACCAGTCCTTGTCATATCCTAATAATGTTGAGCGCCAGGCTAGGAAGCGACAAGCATAAATTTGTAAGTCATTGGTTTGACTCGACCAGGGTTCAAACCTATGACCCCAAGATTTACCACCACGGGAGACGGGCGCTCTAACTCATTCGGCCATCCAGTCTGGTAAGCTGGTTATAGATTTTGTGATTACATAATCTAATAAGCAGAAGGAGTCGAGACCAAGTACAAATTTCCACTGCTTTATATGAGAATGTCAGGTAGTACATAGTGAATCCCAATAACTTAAAAATTGATATTTGTCGCTTCCTAGCCAGGTGCTTGGCATTATCAGGGTAGGGCAAGGACTGGTTGGCTCCGTGTCAGGATAATGTGACTGAGTGGGATATCAGGTCATCATGCTGCCGGCGTGGTCTCCCAGTGGGGCAGCACTATAAAATCGCCATGACTGCACACTGTCACAAGGCAGTACCTGCCCTGATATGACCTGCCCTGAGATGTTGCCAGGACGTAAAACTCCAACAACCACTCAACAATAAAACACAGTGGTAGTTTTGACACTGACCCTTGCCGGTCAGAACGCTCGGCAGATGGCAGCACGCTAACATGTGGCGGTTTTTATGGTGGGCTATTTCAGTCTTTAAATGCGGCGACCTGCCACCTGAGGTTATGCGCAACACAACTGGGTAGTGGGAGGTCACTTCTATTCTGACCTACGCAGACCCCAGGGTTGAAACATCCCCGGTGTGTTGTCCCTTATTTCTTTACCGCTAGGTGGCGTAAAAACTGGTTCATCAGAAATGCATTAACTTAAAAAAGAAAACTTTAAAATTGTGATCTAACAGAATGAAGGTACAGTACAACCCCGTTAAACCAAGCTCGGTTAAACCAAACGATAGGTTAATCCAAACTTCTTTCGGCGGACCGGCAAAATACTACCAGTTATCATATAAAAAAGTTGGTTAAACCAAAGTTGTTTAATCCAAATTATTGGTTAATTCAAACAGAATTTCAGGCCCCAGGCCACTTCCGGTAGAGTTAAACCAAACTTTCCTGTGGTTATAAGGTCATCTGAGACCCCATCAACTTTGTTATATGATAAATGGTAATATTTTGAAGGGACCCTAGAAATTTGTTTGGATTAACCGATCGTTTGGTTTAACCAAGCTTGGTTTAACTGGGCTATACTGTATGTACATACAAAACAATAATCAAAGTGTGCACATACACTGTATATTACATGGGCAATACACTCTTAATCGAAGTCAAAGTCAAAGCCAAAGCTTGGTTAAACCAATGACCGGTTAATCCAAAGAAATTTCTAGGGTCCCTTCAAGTTTGGTTTAACGGGTTATACTGTAGTTAGTTTGCTGAGTTAAATAACAGTTAAATGTCCACTTACTATATTTATCACAGTGACCGGTATTACTAGACTCCCATAGTCTTTGCTGCTGTGTTCTATTACCAACCCTGGCTATGCACTTAAGTAAAATGGCCCAGGCAGACCTGACACTCTAATCAGATAAGGTGCAGTTATGGGTCACGCTGGATCAGAGTAGAGATACTGGACGTACAGACTCGTCTGTCCCCTCCCCCCGCCATCCCCCCCCCCCCCCTCCCGCCCCCCCTCCCCTCGCACGAGTCTGAAAGCCCGGTTACATACACGTTAATGGACGTAGTTGAACGTGGTTGAACATAGGATAAATAAACGTGGGCCAAACGTGGTGTAAGTATGTTAAACTATGGTGAACAATGTTAATGTACGGCAGGTTTTGGTATGGATAAATATGTTATGGTATGGATAAATATGTTATGCTACGGATAAATACATTATGGTACAGATGTTGGTACATTCAACTACGTTCAACGACGTTAGCCTCCACTACATTTACCTACGTCCACTAATGGCTATGGCACCAGGGCTTTCTCCAAGCATGCTAGAGTACACTAGAACACGCTACAGTGCTAGAGTATGCTAGAGTACATTAGCATCACGGATGCAAATTCAGCCCCTAACATAGCGCTCTTTTGAACATGTCCAAAGATTAAATCGGAATTCATGGCCCACCCATGTTATTACCAAGTTAGCATGGAGGAGAAGTATGAATGCCGGTACGTTCAACTATATTCAACTATATTCAACTATGTTAGCCTCCACTACGTTCAACTATGTCCACTAACGTGTATGTGACTGGGCCTTTAGGCATGGCGTGCGGGAAAGCAGGCATGCCGTTCCCAACGAATGTTGTTCTCACCGAATGAAACACAGAGCTAACATAGTGGTGAATGAGTGTATACTCATTTGCGGTCATTGCAGGGCGCACAGGGAAGCAGAGCCGTTGGGCCCCCCCCCCCCCCACACGGCCCCTCCATCCTCTCCGGGCGTGGGTGTCGGCCGGGGGGGGGGGCACAATCTTACACTACATGCCAATCAACTCACTGGCCCCTAGTCCCTCACTTCACTCACCCCTGCTCTCCACCTACTCGTCCAATCACAGCCCTCCATCATTTGAGCTCCTCAGCTCCTAACGCCTACGTGGTCACTCTGCTCCCCACCACCGGACTGACCTCAGCAACCTTTTCACCCATCCACCTGTAATATATACTAATGAGATGCATAATGGGATCCAAGCATTGAGAGAGAACAAAGGAATATGCTAATGAGATAACGTCATGGAAAGTTTAGCCGGTGGTTCAGAGCCATGGACGGTGAATAAAGCATTAAGTATCCAGAAGTCAAAGTGATCAGACGTTGGACTTTTACACCACACGCTCCGTGAGTTAATCAGTATATTATATAACTTCAAATTTATTATATCATCATATATTATTGGTCATATCTATTTAATTAACATTTAACCTAATTATCAATTACTCATATATATTCTACTTATCATATTAAGTAACTAAATTCTACCCACTAGTTACTATATTAATTCTCTCACCTAATTCTCGCCTTACTCAATTGTCTTGCCTCATCCATCTCACTACCTTATTTGACCGCTATCACACCATGACCTTGTTCTTTTCAGCTGTCGCGAGAACCACACTCTGTTATGTAATGCCTCCGGGAGCTGATCGGAATAAAGTTATGTTATCCCAATAATGCTTCCACGTCGTGTCTGCCTTAGCTGAAATGGTGACCAATGACTAACATCATGTTATTGTAGTAGGCTGCACTGACCTCTCAGGCAAGTAACCACATAGACAGGTAGGCATGGGTAGTGTGTTGATATCAGGGAGCCTAGGTGGTGTAATGGTTAGCACACTGGCCCGGTGTGGCAGTAAATCGCAAACCCCTGGAAATTGCACACCCCGGGGTTTGCGATTTACTAGGAAATCACAAACCCCCCCTGGAAATCGCAAACCCCCCTGTGTTTTGTAGCATTTTCATACGGAAGAAGTCAAATATCTCTCAAATTACACCATCTAGAAACTAATCGCTTGGTAGGCATAGAGAAAACATCTTTACCATAAAGACTATATTAAATTGATAAGGTTAGGGTTCTTGATTTCTATTAATTTTGAATAAAACTAACGTTTTGCACTGCGCGTACCGTCAAACTCAAGGCATTGTCAATGGTCGTCACCACCGCCGCTTCGACGTCGATATCCATACTGTCGAACGTCAACTAAACATCGCCGCCGCCGCATCGGTGGCACTATATTAAGCCCAAATCTATTCAATGCTATCATATTTAACAGAATTACATACGCAATAAGTGAAATTTTATTAAATTAACCCTAAGATCGAAGTGAGATGAATGCTGCCGCCGCAATGGCGGCGATGTTAATATTTTCGAATCGACATGGGGGATATGCGATTTCCTAGGAAATCGCAAACCCCCCATGCCCATATATGGCATGGGGGTTTGCGATTTCCTAGGAAATCACAAGTGGGGGTTTGCGATTTACAGGGTTTGCGATTTCCTGCTACACCGGAATGCAAAGAGATGTGAGTTCGAGTCCCGCTCTAGGCATATTGTTTCCCGTTTTCATCGCCCCCATGACACTGGTACCATGACCAGGATCCTGTCCAAGCTACGTGCTGTATGGTTGTTGAACCTACCTTGTGTATGTATGTGGAAGTGCATTGCCTGTATGTATGTAATTGTAAGCATTAAATGACCATTTAAAAGACCTACAATTCCAGGGGGACGAGTGTAGTAGGCTGCACTGACCTCTCAGGCAAGTAACCACATATACAGGTAGGCGTGGGTAGTGTGTTGATATCAGGGAGCCTAGATGGTGTAATGGTTAGCACACTGGTCCGGAATGCAAAGAGATGTGTGTTCGAGTCCCGCTCTAGGCACAATGTTTCCCGTTTTCATCAACCCCATGACATTATCTTTCTATATTTTGCAGGTGGGTGTTGCACTTTTTACAGCTTCCCAGATAACAAGTTTCTCAGGTAAGTAAGTACTGGATCTTGCCAGAATATGACTTCAATTACAGGCACGTAATGTGATAGAGTTATTGATATATCTGTGAAATCGGGGATCGTGGACCACCTTTTGTCGCCGACTCCGATGGATCGGCCAGATTGGCGACGTGATATTATTACCCACGTGGTTTGCATGTTAAGTAGTTCTTTCCCGATATGAGGATTGTTGACTAGCAACCTTTGAGGTAATTATTGAAACAAATGCCAATCAACCTTACACAGGCACATCGCCCCAAGATCAAATTCAGGTCGATCAGGCTTTACTTCTCAAAACAGGAAGACATTTTAGCCTTTTTGAGGGCAGCTGGACTGTACCACCTCATATAGTTTACTAAATAGATTCTATCAATTATTACTAAAATTCGATGCGAATTTGTTTCCCTTGACCACAAGTATATGATAGTGAGCTATCTAATTTAATGAGTGTCTATTGGGACATAATTGATTGTCTGCTTTTCCATGTAAAAGCGAGGGTTTGAACAAAAAACAATCATTTCTCGCCGTGAATATGGCCTATGCTGCCGATACGGCATAAAGCAACCACCAATCAATCAATCAATCAATCAGTTAATAGAAATGTAAAGTTGCACAATCCGATGTTTTGAACTTTGTGTCATGTTTGGAGCTGAATTTATGAGGCTTATCATTGTACTGTCATGGGGGTGATGAAAATGGGAAATACTGTGCCTAGAGCGGGACTCGAACCCGCATCTCTTTGCATTCCGGGCCAGTGTGCTAACCATTACACCACCTAGGCTCCCTGATATCAACACACTCCCCACGCCTACCTGTCTATGTGGTTACTTGCCTGAGAGGTCAGTGCAGACCACTACACTCGTCCCCCTGGAATTGTAAGTCTTGTAATGCTTACAATTACATACATACAAGCAATGCACTAACACATACATACACAGGGTAGGTTCTACAACTATACAGCGCAAAGCTTGTATAGGATCATGGTCACGGCAACCAGTGTCATGGGGGTGATGAAAATGGGAAATACTGTGCCTAGAGCGGGACTCGAACCCACATCTCTTTGCATTCCGGGCCAGTGTGCTAACCATTACACCACCTAGGCTCCCTGATATCAATACACTCCCCACGCCTACCTGTCTATGTGGTTACTTGCCTGAGAGGTCAGTGCAGACCACTACAGTACCTTATGTTAGTTTGCAGTAATTTGTTTTTATATAAATGGCTGACTTTGGAGATCTTTGAAGAATGCATGTGGAAGTGACAAATTCTGCATGTTGGCCCTAGGATACCATGACTAATTTGCGAGCGGGGCAATATCTATCCCTGATTCACTGCTATTTCTGTCTTCCTCGTTTCTCTCAGTTCTCCATACAGTCACTCTGCCTCGGTGCTCACTACTGTTCACAATTTTCCCCCAACCACCCACCCTCTCTCTGGGGGGTGAGTGCTCTCCTCTCTCGCTGACTACCTGATTTGTGATGTTGCTTCCTGAATCTATACTGAATCTGTGGTCCTCGATCATGTAATCGTTCATTTCAAGCAATCCAAGAACATTCGACTCCTAGCTTCCCACTGACCTGAATATGCTCAGCGTACAAAGCTTTTCCTTGCTTCTTACTGTCTTCGATGTTGCCAAGTGAAGTGAAGTAATGTTGGTTTTCCCATCGAAATGCTGACCATCGTAGGCTTCAGCAGTAACAGGTTCTATCAAATTGACTCATAATTCCCTTCTGTGCACCCAGACATGCTTAACCCTGTCTTGTGCCAGTATGTAACACCTCCATCACACCAAACTAGTTCTCAAAACGCCTGACCCCATTCTAAAACTGGGTAGAACGTGGCCAGCCAAAATTGTTGAAGATGCTCCAAGTTCTGGAGCACGCTTCCATCCTTGCCTGTCCATGCAGTTCATAGAAAGTTGTAAAGTATGTTCGCAGACAGTTTGAGCCCGTTCAGCAACATTTTAAAGAATGTAGTAAGGACTACTTTGGTGTGATGCGGGTATTAGTTGGATATCTAGTAATTGGCATCAAATCGAGGTACAGGTTTGGGTTATGAAAATTGATGTTTTCATCGGACTATGCAGCTTTGAGTGCACATTTTTTATCACATAGTGAGAACACCAACATGTATGTTTAAACTCCCGTAAGTGATATATTCCCATGTGGGAACCTGACTAAAGACCGGGAAAGTGTGTGCTAACAACTGGATACTCCCTAACCACTAATCTAACTTTAGGTTCATATTTTCAAACCCTAACCACTAATCTAAATCTAGCTTCATATTTTCAAACCCTAACCACTAATCTAACTTTAGCTTCATATTTTCAAACCCTAACCAATAATGTAAATTTAGCTCCATATTTTCAAACCCTAATCACTAATCTAAATTTAGCTTCAGATTTTTAAACCCTAACCAATAATCTATATTTAGCTTAAGATTTTCAAACCCTAACCACTAATGTAAATTTAGCTTCAGATTTTCAAACCCTAACCACTACTCTAAATTTAGCTTCATATTTTCAAACCATAACCACTAATCTAACTTTAGCTTCATATTTTCAATCCCTAACGCCTAATCTAAATTTAGCTTCATATTTTCAATCCCTAACCCCTAATCTAAATTTAGCTTCATATTTTCAAACCCTAACCAATACTCTAAATTTAGCTTCATATTTTCAAACCCTAACCACTAATCTACATTTAGCTTCATATTTTCCAACCCTGACCACTAATCTAACTTTAACTTCATATTGTTAAACCGTAACCAACTAATATAAGTTTAGCTTCAGATTTTCAAACCCTAACCAGTAATCTAAATTTAGCTTCAGATTTTCAAACCCTAACCACTAATCTAACTTTAGCTTCAGATTTTCAAACCCTAACCACTAATCTATATTTGCTCCTACATATCCAGAGTAGACACTAGCGCCCTCATGAAGAATTGGTTGATTACAAAGAAGGAATATTTAGTCAATTTAATAACACCCCCCTTGTAAAGTCCACGGCTCGAATCTATGGTTGTGTAGGCAGGCTATAGTGAAATCAATACAGGCAAAAAGAGAAAGGAAGAGTATAAAGAATGAAAGTAGAGAGAGAGCCAAGCCCTCAGGTGTATTATTTATATGGTACATGGATCCATTATAGTATATCACCTGACCACATTCTCCCAATGAAAATCAAGTATCTACAGCTCTAACAATGAGAAAAATGCATTTTCGGTCCCCATGGTTACAGTGATCTGCCCACCACCAACAAGCGGCGTGGCTCCCTTGGTCAGCACCTGCCCTGAGCTGAGTGTGTGGTGATCCATGACTAGCAGAGGGTGGAGGGGGTAGTGGGTAGAGCTCTGAGTGCCCCTTACACACTATCTTACTAGCACCACAATGTCTATTTACCAATGAGTCAAGTACCACCAGCAACTACATAAGCACATTCATGCACCTGGCCCTATATACCTTTTTCATGAATAGAACATTTCCATTCCCCCACCATTGCATCATTATCGGAATATTTTACAACCTGTCAATGCCGAAGAATGTGATGCCTAGCATTTCGCTCTACACAGCAACATTAATATCTCCAAAATGACCCCTTTACAGATAGAAGTTTTATCAAACTGAAGTAAAGTATAGAGCTAATTCATGTACTTTACACAATTTAGCAGAAAGTCAAGAAGGTCATCGGACTATGCAAATTTCATGTACAATTTAGTCACATTGACGGATTAACCATTAGGCTGAGTAGGCTTCAATATACCATACATTGTTGGAAGGGAAGGTGAATGGCAGCAGAGGGAGAGGGACACCAAGAACATCATGGTTTACAAATATTTCACAGTGGACAGGCTTGAATTATTCACAGTCTATCAGAACAGCACATCATCGGGACAAGTGGAGAACCATTGCATCCAACCCTCGACTAGAGGATGGAACTATTGATTGATTGATTGATTGAGGCTTAAGTCTAGGGGTGCAAAAGGAGGCGGGTGCCCGAGAGCATACATAAATAAGATTTAATGGAGTGTACTAAAGCTCAGCCTAGGGACCCGGTTGGTAGTTAATCCATCACTGCTTATTTATGTTATGGTATTCCTGGTATTGCACTAATTCATGATGTGAAAGTATAAGTTCTACTACTATACAGTAGGCCTTATTCAAGTTGTATGTCATGTGTGCTTTAGGTGACGGTTTAATATATTAGATTTAGCGCCCACCTGGACTGAGATAGTAGCCCAGTTTGATTGGTGCGTTAGGTCAGCTAACCCTTAACCTTACCCGTCAGATATACCGTGCATGTGGGATGAGTGGCTGGCAAAGTCAGGCTGGTCATCTGACCCGCACGATGCGAGTGCAGGGACAGGGAGGTAAATGGCCAATGGAGCTCCTGGGGTATCGGTGGCTGGACCGCATGGCGCTAGGTGGCATGGAGGGACTAAGTTAATACTTCTCCGACAGGTGGCAGCACTGAGTAATTCTTTTCCCGCATGGTGAATTAGCAATGTTACAACATAAAATCGATAGATGTTGCTAGGACGTAAAACAACAACAAACAAACATAGCATGGATAATGAATGAACATTATTTAATGGCAGACAAATCATGTGTTATCAGTTGGAAAAGCAGCCCAATTATGGAATGCTGCCCATTGTGGTGCACATTCCCCTACAATAAAACCTGCCGGCCAGCTGACATTTCCAATAATAATACATCCTTCCCTGAGAGAAGCTACCGTTATCTATAGGTCACATAGGTGGTATTAATTCGAAATTGCCACACCGATAAGGCTACAGAATCTAAACCCCACCCTCCCGTCCACATAAACATAAACACACACACAGACACATAGCAGAAGACACATAATCTAAACCCTCCAAACAGACACTAAAACACACACACATGTGCACACATAGCAGAACACACAGAATCTAAAGCCTCCAAACAGACAGTAAAATACACACACACATGCGCACACATAGCAGAACACACAGAATCTTAACCCTCCAAACAGACACTAAAACACACACACGTGCACACATAGCAGAACACACATAATCTAAACCCTCCAAACAGAAACTAAAAAACACACCCATGCACACATATCAGAACACACAGAATCTAGTCCCTCAAAACAGACACTAAAACACACACAGATAGCAGAACACACAGGATCTAAACCCTCCAAACGGACACTAAAACACACACCCTGCTAAACCCTGCAAACAGACTAAAACACACACATGCACACACATAGCAGAACACACATAATCTAAACTCTCCAAACAGACACTAAAACACACAGACACATAGCAGAACACAGAACTTGTCGCTAGACCAGATGGGATGGCCGAATGAGTTAGAGTGTCCGTCTCCCATGCTGGTTCGAACCCTGGTCGAGTCAAACCAATGACTTAAACATTGATACTTGTCGCTTCCTAGCGTGGCGCTCTGCATTATTAGGGTAGGACAAGGACTGGTTGGCTCAGTGTCAGGATAATGTGACTGAGTGGGATATTGCGTCATGGGGTCAGCGGCCTGGTTTCCCAGTGGGACAGCACTATAAAGTCACCATGAGTGCACACTGTCACAAGTCGGTACCCGTCCTGATATGACCTCAGATGTTGCTAGGATGTAAAACAACAAACAAACAAAAGCTAAAAACTTGTCAGTATTGGCTCCAATGCGGTGTGTTTTTATAAATGGGAAGTATGGAAAGGAAATGCTAGTTATAGGAGAGTAAAATGAAAAGCACTTAATGAATCAAATAAAAACATTTCATGAGACACACAGCAAGAATCAATCTACGACTGTATTTAATGACTGGAAATAAATCATGCTGGCCAACGATGTTACTTGGCACTGCAAGTCGCGACATGTAATAACTGTTGTCTTAGAAGTCACGATGATATAAGGATGCCTCACTGAATATATATGTTTTTGTTGTGTATTTTTTTCCTCCAGGGAAAATATGATAATCAGTCCATTATTTATCCATAAATATATTTCTTGCGGACCAATAGGGATTGCTCAGACCCGAAGAAGTATCATGGCCATTATAATGTATTATATATAATATTCATGTGGTGCTTGATTGCTGATGGTTTAATAAGGCATGTGATTTCTCCGGTTTTAACTGGGATTCCAGGTTTTTTCTGGCCACCAAAACCAGTATTCCGGATTTTTTTAAATTCAGTTTTTTTCCTGGCTGCTGAAACACCTCTGAAATCCACTATTTGCATCACTCTCTCGACTCAGTGAGATGCTGTGTGTCCACACGATAACCTAAAAGAATGTTCAGGTTTGTTTTCCAGCATCCAATCACATGTGTCAGCAGCACGGGCTATATACACAACAACAAGGTAGTTGTATATATTCTCTCAGTCTTGTCAATCACATTCACATGACTATATTGAAATTTATACGAAACTCCAAAATGGTCAGAACCATGTCAAATGATGGCAAAACCATCACTGAAGCAATTTTGAAAGTCCTTAAACTTGTGTCAACTGACAGCCAAATCTATCTCACCAACATTAGCCAAAATTACAGTAGGGGATGTAGCGACACATAGGTGCAAGTTTTAATTTGATACCACTTTAATTTGACTCAGCAGGGGATTGAACGCACAATCCGTCCCAAGTGTCAGCAAAAACAATCTCTGATGCAATTCTGAAGTGGTTAGACTTGTTTAAGCTGACACTGTGACAGCAAAATCTAACACACACAACATAGCCATAATTAAGCGATGCGAGACCGACATAGGTTTAAAGTGGAATTTATTTTAGAGCCGATAATGGTAACAGCGAACAGAAATGAGTATATAGTCTTAATGTAGGCCAACACACACTCAACCTCTCGAATCTAGCTCGAGTTTGGGGTGGGTCAGAGGCTAACAAAAACCCGGCACCATATCGATATGTGTTGTCTAGTTCAGCTGCTAGGGTATAATGATCTGAATGAAACGTTATAACTTAATTAGGTCAGATAGCCGTCCACGCTAAGTGTGCGGATGCAGGAGCAGCTAAAAGTGTCTAATCAGTTCGTTAGTCAGCACCATAATCGGCAGATATGAATATAGATAATAGTGTATAGCAACCCTCCAGGTGGGGTATGGGCTCAGTACAGAGCCAAGGCTGATTCATCCGGGCAAACAGATATTATTGAATATATAATGTGCTGGCCCTGCGCGCTAAATTACCCATTTTGTGGCCAACATGAACAATTACAGAATGCGGTACAGCCCGATTGTTGTTAAAAACTCTAAGCGTTTTCAGTGCTTTACATCGGCAAAGAGGTCTGGCATGCTATTGATTGTGTGCGGCTGGAGTCTGGCTGCTGGCTGGGAGATGCGGGCACTCAACACTTACTGTTTGTACCATGCTACACAGGCTGCCTGGTCTAGTTAATAATTCAGCTGGGAACCGATTCAAGCCCCCACCTCTGCCAATTGGATTTCCACCGCTGTGTACAACTTACAGTATCAGCAAAGGCCAGTTGCTCTCATACAATATCTATGTGGTGTGGGAGCTTAGAAATCCCTTGGGTCGGTAAAAGTGTAGGCCCGGGCTTTCTATCGACAAACTGTCTAATTGTGAAAACAAGTCTATTCAGACTTATCCATGATAGGCAGTATAAATCTTCAAAGAAAAAATCAAAGGTGCACTTTGCGTGTGGTTAAATGGTCAAGGCGTCACATGACAAGCTGATTGCTGATTCTGCTGATTCTGCTGGTTCCGCTGGTTCTACTGGTCGTTTACAACCAATCATTTCCTGACCACTGCAGTTCCGAAACCTAAAGCGCCACCGGTATCTCGTTTGTTTGTTTGGGTTTTATGTCCTACCAACATCTAAGGTGATATCAAGACTGGTACCAACTTGTGACGGTGTGCACTCATGGTGACTTTATAGTGGTGTCCCACTAGGAGACCAGGCTGCCAGCACCATCACCACAATATCCTATACAGTCACATTATCCTGATACTGAGCCAACCAATCCTTTCCCTATCCTATTAATGCAGATCACCAGGCTAGGTGGCGACAAATATAAATTTGATAAGTCATCTGTTTGACTCGGCTGGCATTCAAACTCCCGACCTTCCACACGAGAAGCCTGCGGTCTGCCGATTCAGCCAGCACGTTCTGTACCCCGGTGTCTCAGGACACTAAGAAACTAAGACTGTGCCTCAAAGAACTGCTGCCCCTGGTTCCTGTTTGTCCCACAGGACAGCGTAACTATCTGCCTTGCTGTTCCACCAGAACAATTGCCTACTAACATTGGCAGATTGCACTTCAGCCCACAAGGGTTTAGGAAAGCAGGCAGTTGCCAATGATTACAAGATTGATTTACGAGTGACGTCACATTTTTTTGTTTAGGCATCTTTGTTATATATATTTTGTGTGTGTACATTAGTTGATTAAGCAAGAGAAATTTCAATCCCGGCAATTGGTTTTACTAATTGTATTGCTCCTGGGACTGGCGCTCAGGGTTACTAGGATAAGGCAAGGACTGGTTAGCTCAGTACCAGGATAAACATTAATGTGACTGAGAGGGAAATCAGGTAATGTTGCCGGCGGCCTGATCTCCCAGTGGGGCAGCACTATAAAGTTATTATGAATGCTTAAAGTCGCCATCAGTGCGGACTGTCACAAGGCTGTACCCGTAGATGTTGCCAAGACAACCTACCCTCACACTGTTTCCTCGCTACCTCCAATATATCAAGATACTGCGCATCTCATCTCATACAAAGACCATGTTGCCTATGGGGAAGTCCAGGTTTACTGTACTGCATTTAGGCAGCGTGCTTTGACTTGGCGAATCGATGACCCACTATCACTCAGTGAGCAGTCAATAGGTGTGATGTATATATATATCATTGAGGTTGGACTTCCATTCCTAATGTCTGATTTCCCATATAGTCATCATCATCATCATGCTGTCGGTTGCGAGGCGACAAAGACTGCTTTCATTACTTGACTGCCACTCTCCATTTAGATCTCTGCTGTGAGAGTGATGTCCATGAGTCGGTCTTAATGTCTCTCAGCTTCAGGTTTCTCCGGAGATGTGGGCGCCCTCTCTTTCTGTAACCAGAAGACAGTTGAGAGTAGAGGATCTGCTTTGGTAGCCTGTCTGATGACATCCTCATGAGGTGTCCAGTCCACCGGAGATTCTTTTTGATCAGAATATCTTCCATAGAGGGCAGCCCCGTCCGTTCGAGTATTTCCTTATTTGTCACTTTGTCATATAGTCATATAGTCAGAGTACTATCTATGGCTGCTTGCTATTCGGAGAAGTTGGGCACCGGCTTGTATGCCACTAAAGCTTGCAAAGTGGCTCCACAGCACTTAGGTGCAAATGCACACCATTCAATAGGCCTCCATTTGGCGGGATATTTGGCTTTAATAAATGGAGGGGCCTTTTGAGGTTCTGCCCAGAGGTTACACTCATCAAACTATGAATGTGTAGCATTGTTTTGTGTCGGTGGGAGCTATAATAGAGCTGATAACAAAAAATCCTGTCATTACCTCAAGCCAATTGCTTGCGGTCGGAGAGGAAATTTAGTAGCAAGAATGAATAGGTGGAGGCAGTGAGGGCGACTGTAGTGGTCGTGGAGAATTGTTGTGGGATCAGCGTAAGGGTCATGTCCTAAATAATGTACGGCAATGGGCTGTGAGTTACAAGGTGCACTTTAGGAGGCCTGCGATAAAGAGGCAATTAACATTGGCTTGCAGATTTAAGGATGCTGTTACCGCATGATGGAAATTGGCATTGAGGGGTTAGTGTCATTGCAATCTGTTGAGGGCAAGCATCAGCGATTGTATGAGTAGAAAGGAACATGGTCATTTCTCCATGAGTTAAACAATAGCACCTACGTATGGCTTTCCTGCTTGTCATTTGTTGCATGGTGCTGTCCTCATCGGAATAGTTGCTTGGTTTCTGGTCGCATTATCCTGGTACTGAGCTACCCAGTCCTTGCCCTGTCCTAGCAGTGTCCAAGAGCGAGTGCAAAGTATGCAGCAGGGAACACGTCGCATTCCATCTGATATCAAACGCAACACCAACATTGGAACCAATCTTATTAAAAAAAATATTAATCCACACAATCTGATTTGTTGTCATCGACTTCTTCCCCCAATATAAACATAACTTCTCCTAAGATTGTTATCCGCTTAAAGTAGTTGTTTTCTGCCAAATGAAATGACTGCATTCTTAACCGGGTAATTAAAGCATCATGCCCCTGTAGTTTACGTCACTTCACAATGGCTCCTGCGAGTAAATAGAGTCTATAACATGTTACTTTATTAATTATTAATAATATAGTTTAATTGCATGTAAATTTCGTTAAACCGTTGCAGACACTTCTAATATTTAACTTAAGATCACAAGGGTGCGTTTCCATGGTGTGTTTGTTGGGGCTTTACATCCTAGCACCATCTGGGTGTCGCCTGGATAGGTATCGTCTTGTTGCAGTGCGCACTCATGGTGACTTTGCAGTGGAACTCCACTGGGGGACCAGGCTACCAGCATCATGTCCCTGATATCCCACTCAGTCACATTATCCATGCTAACCAGTGGTTGCCCGATCCTATTAATGCCAGGCACCAGCCTAGGTGCTGACAAGTATCCGTTGTCTACGTCATCGGTCGGAGTTTGAACCGGGATGGCATACCACAGCCTCTCCCGTGTTGGTAGATCGTGGGATTTGAACCCACAGGTTCAAACTCTAGTCGAGTCAAACCAATGACTTAAAAATGTATACTTATCACTTCCTAGCCAGACACTCGGCATTATTAGGATAATGCAAGGACTGGTTTGACTAACTGCCAGGATAATGTGACTGAATGGGATATCAGGTCATGGTGCTATTGGCCTGGTCTTCCAGTGAATCAGCACTATAGAGCTGCCATGAGTGCACTGCCACATGTCAGTACCCATCCTGATATGACCTCAGATGTTGCAAGGACATGCAGCTCCAATAATCAACCAACTTGAAGCAGCGCCATCTCGAATGGGAAGCCACTGCTCTCCGCCCATCATGCAGACAACATTTGTACTGGTCACGTGGGCTTAGCCTGATAGAGATTCGATAACGAGGATCTATACGTGCAGGCACCAGTGTTGACACCTGCTTATTATGACCACTTATGCACGCCATCCAAAATGGCGGGCCACTGCTCATGTAGGCATTTCCGGTCTATCGACACGTTAACCAGTGAGGTCACTGGCACGTGACTCAGTTGGGAATGACCGTGTTGGCAAAGCAGAACAGACATGTGATGTTTTGCATAGAAATCAATTGGGCGCTACTTGTAATAATTCTATTATTTACATATTGCTTGAACTGTCTGACACACTGCGTTTCAGCTCACTGTGGTTGTTTCACTCTGTGTGCCTGTCCACTGCTTCAAAATGATTATAAGTAGATAAATGAAACTCACAGAGTCATAGCCATAGAACTGCTATGCACTATTGGTGCTAATAGTGAGGCTGTCATGATGGGGTATTTTTGTTTCGCACTTGGTACCTGCCAAAAATAAATAAAATTATTTAAAAAACATGCTAAATTCCTTGTTAAATAAACACACTGTTGAAATTCAAATAACATGTCGCTTCTATTTCTGTAGCTAATTTAATATCCAAAATACAGCCAGCTAGTGGGTAAACACGGTTTTGACAGAGTAGTCATATATACAAAGGCAGCGGATGTAGATCCTCATGATTATGCCACTATGTACATATTGAAAGTTTCCAAATTATTGTCAACAAATAAATAAATAAATACACAAATGAACTAATAAATAAGTGCCACAGGAACCTAAGTATAACCCTGTTGTAAGTGATTTCTGCTAAGTACTGGACGTGCTGGCCAAATCGGTAGAGAGCAGGCCTCCCATGCGGAAGGTCGCGAGTTCTAATCCTGGTCGAGTCAAACCAATGACTTACAACATTGATACTTGTTGCTACCTACCCTGGTGCTTGGTATTAATAGGATAGGGTGAGGACTGGTTTGCTCAGTATGACAATACTGCGACTGAGTGGGATATCGGACCATGGTGCCAGCCTGGATTCATAAGTGTGGGAGGGACGCAGGGTGTAAAAGCGCTAGTGTCCGGAGCGCTTCAGGTAATGGGGGCGAGGGGTTTGTTCCCTTTGAATCAAACCAATGCTCACCCACTCCCTAATGCGAACACCAAGGCAGGAAGAAGCCTGACACAGTAACGACACATTAAGGTCGTCTACATGATATATTTATACATGTTCCCATTGTTCCTCATTGGGTGGGTGCGAGATAGAGAGAGAGAGGGAGAGAGAGCGCGGGAGAGGAGGTGAAGTCAGGGCAGGTGTGGTGGAGGGTTGGAGAGTCGCTGGAGGAGGTGTATTACCATTAGCACAGTTAGCGATGATTTAGGACATAGAATGAGGGCAGACAATTTACACAGAGACGCCATGGTAATAGCATTGCGATAACGCCATATATGTGCATAGTTTATGCTGCAGTCACCAATAGCTGGCGTTGCTGGTTCCCACTCCTGGCGTAGGAAGACGAGCGTCACCTAGGATACCGGTAGATTGGGATGGCCAACTGGATAGGCGCCATACCCGATTCCCACACAGAAGGCGGTGTGATAAATCCCACATCGCAAGGCGAAGCAAATGTGTATACAACTGATACTTGCCGCTACTTTTACCTTTTTGCTTGGCATTTCTATTATAGTGCAAGGTGTCGTTAGCTCAGTGTTGGGATAATGCAACTGAGGGGGATATTGGGTCATGGTATGTATGGCAGTAGGGCTGCCCACTTTTTAATCAAATCAGAAGCCGAATGGATTGCCTGTGCATTGCGGTCAGGGTCATGGGTTCGAGGCCAATCCGGAGGGTAGGGAGGAGGAGCTGAGGTTTCAGCGTAATGATTGGCGCTATGAAATCACGTGACCAACTAATATTGTGGTGTTCTCTGTGGCGGAGTGGTTAGAGTGTCTGACTTTTTTCTATGTCGGACTCCTAATCTGAAGGTCAGTGGTTCAATTCCCTGTCACCCCACCTCTGCCAATTTGGATTTCCACTGATGTGTATAACTTACAGCGTCATCAAAGGCCAGTTGCTCTCATACCATGTCTATATCCCTTGGGTCGGTAAAAGTGTAGGCTCAGGCTTTCTATCGACAAACTGTCTCATGGTGAAAACAAGTCTATTCAGACTTATCCATGATAGCCAGTATAAATCTTCAAGAAAAGGGCAGCATTGTCAGTGCAATAAGTATGCGGTAGTGTTGGGATAAGATGACTGAGTGGGATATCGCGTCATGGTGCTGGTGGTGCGGTATGTATGGCAGTATGGTAGTATGGCAGTATGGCAGGATTTTCGTTGCTATGAGTATGCACTCTCAAAAGTCAGTAGGAATAGATGAAAGATTAGAATAAACTGTTCTTTGCTCAGGTCCACAATTCTGTATTGGAAATCCGTGAGGGCAATTGTGTTTCGGAATTCAAAATGTTTCGGATTTAAGAGAGAAAAAAAGGTAGAAATCAAACATTAAAACTGCAGTCAAACGCTATTTTCTATTTTTTACTAAAGTGTATTTTATTCATAGTATAATATCTCTTGTCAGCGCCAGAGCACTGGTCTTCCGGCCATACAGTCAATTCCTTAATACATAAATGAAACTACTATCAGTTGTAATAGTAACTGCATGCAAATCCTGCTTGATACTAAATGTATTATACATTTTATAAGTGAAGGATCCACTGTAGTAGTAACTGTGTACAATTCCAGTCCAATAAAAGTATCACACATTCAGTAAATATGTATTGCATGGTTTTAGAATTGTCTTGTTTTTTGTAAAGAAATATATCAAAATATATATACCTATTTTCAAATCCATACACAGTATATATGCAAATCAGTGGACCTAATCACAATTAATATGCTCGTATCTAGCAAATACCTACACTGATTTGCCCATAAATGTAAGTCATCATATACTGAAGGATATGGTATGATGGTGACAGGAACACTGGATGCCAATGTGTATGATGTTAATTTTTGCAATACTGTTTGAGTACTCGAACTCAGTGGGATAACTAAGGACCACAAAACGATTGCAATTCATTTATTGTAATAGGCTGAAAAATGAAATAATGGCATAATTATAAATCATAAATACTTTAGTACATTTTTATTTCAAACAAAACATTTGGCACAATTTAAACATATGCAGTTTCAAACGAACCATAATCAAACACATTAATATCCATCCATAGAAAACTATGAATACTACAAACTATAAATGGTATTATAGTTTATTTATATGCTACTTGAAAACAATCTTTCCTTTTGGGTAGTTTTTCGGGTTTCAGAATTACAGATATGGGATGGTGGACCTTTTGTTCCAAATGAAGTAAAGTAAGCCTTGTTTTAATTAACGATGCCTCTAGAACGCATTGATTTTCATCATCGGCTATTGGACGTCAAACATATGGTCATTCTGACATAGTCCGTTAGAGGGACCATGCTGCCACCACATTGGCTCCTCTTTCATATAGACAGCAAGGGGTGTAATATGCACTTTCCTACAGACAGGACAGCACATACCACAGCCTTTGATGAACCAGTTGTGGACCACTGGTTTGTCTTGTTCCACAACCACCTGGTATGTAAACCTGACCATCTCTTCGCCATTTCACAGTAGTCAAATCGGAAAAAAAACAACGGATCAAATATGTGTTACTTGCCTTAGCATTCAATGTTCCAGAATTAGTTTGTTGGGGTTTTATATTCTAGCAACATATCAAAACGATGCCGACTTGCGACAGTGCACACTTCATAGTGTTGCCTTACTATGAGACCAGGTTGCCGGCACCATCACCCGATATCCCACTTTATAGTCACATTATCCTGATACAGAGTGGACCAGTCCTTGCGCACCCACTATACAAACAGTCAATGTGGTGTAATGCATTCAAGCTGAAGATGCTCATTCCCCCAGCGTGGTAAGATGAGCGTTACCTTGGATACTGGTACAATGGGATGGCCAACTGAGTCAACGCAGTAGCCGCTTCCCACACTGAAGGTCCTGTCATCAATCCCCCTGCGCAAGGCGAAGCAAAGCACACACAACTGATACTTGTGGCTAGATTTGACTGCCACCCGCCAGTACTAGGATAGGGCATGACATCATTAGCTCACTGCTGGGATAATGTGACTCAGTGGGTCTATCACATATCATAGTATCCGGGTGTTAGTTGCCCTGATCCCTTGTATATATAAACTAGGTCATCGCCCTTTCAACTCAATCACAGCAGGTGAACAGGAGCTAAGAATAAACATGGCCCGCTTTTTAATCAAATCAGAAGACGAAGGGATTGCCTGTGCATTGCGGTCAGGGTCACGGGTTCGAGGCCAAGCCGGCAGGTAGGGAGGAGGAGCTGAGGTTTCAACGTAATGATTGGCGCTGTGAGGTCACGTGACCAACTAATATTGGAACTACAGTCACGTGACCCCCAGCCACCTACGCACCCTATCTCACTGTCCCCCTCCCCCCTCCCACCCACCCACCCCCAGACCCTCCCACGAGAAAAATAATCTCAGGAGCGGGGCGTTTAATATACGCTGTGTGTGACGTGGGTCCTGGTAATAAGGATTGAGGATGGCAAGACGCCACCTTGCGGCCTGATTGGAACTAGTTCTTTAGGTGCAATCAATTTTGCGTTGACCTGTGCTATATACTGTGGCCATAGTCTAAATTCCCAGACGCGAGTGATGTATTCAGGATAGGCAAGTATCGGGCAACGCCGGGGGTGGCACCACCAGTCGCGACATGGAGGAGGCAGTACAGTGTATCGTGTAATATTAACAATAATTAGCACATAATAATAATAACAAGGAGTTAATTCCTTTCCACGCCTTTATACTCGCATAATGCGTTATACATCACATATATATATCTAGTATAAATCTTCAAGAAAAAAAGAAAAATGTATAGTAGGCCAACGGTAAACATGATAACACAAGAGGAGACTGGTTGAGAAACATAATATCTTCTAGCAGGACTAAATTAAAATAGTCCGATAGTTTTGCGTTTCTGTCAATATATGATATAAAAATAGTAGGTTAATAACTACTATCTTCCTTACCTTTGGTTGAATTAACTTTGATTTGGAATTACTAACTTCGGAGATATTTGAAGGGTAAGCATGCTAAATTAATTGTGGCATGCATGTTAAAACTCTGATCCTATAAGCTTCAACAGTAACGGCTTCTATTAAATTGCCAAATTGTGCTGCTGGAGTCTTATTTAGCAGCGATTGCTTAAAGCTGCGTAGTCCAATGAAATATACACTTTTCAAAACCAAAGCAATTATCTAGATTTGATTCTACACATGTAAGGGAACATAGAAGGGAACATAGAAGGGAAAAGACCAAGAGGGAGAAGGAGAACAACATGGATGGACAACATCACTGAGTGGACAGCAATGAGCTATGCGGAATGCGTGAGAGGAACAAATGACAGGAAGAGATGGAGGTCCATTGCAGCCAACCTTCTTCGAGAAGACGGCACCCATTGATTGATTGATTGATGTAACTTAGATACTGATGCCATCATTAAAGCATTTGTCGCCACGTAGAAGGGAATACTGAGCCAATTTAATAGAACCTGTTAGTGCAGATACCTATGGTGTCAGAGTGTTGGCGTGCTTGCCAAAACTAATTTGACATGCTTACTTACACTTGAAATATCTCAAAAGTTAGCCTTTTAAAATAAAAGTTACTTCAAACCAAAGTAAAGTAGATTATGACAATATAGTTAATATATTTATAAAAATGACGGAATCTCAAAACCATCAGACTATGCAACTTTAATAAGTGCAACGGTATCAACATTATATAAGGAGGTTATCATCTAGATACATTTTTTGCTTTAGAAAAGTGCATACTTTTATCAGGCTATGCAACTTAACGTTTAAAATCCGACCATCAGGGCTAGTCAGGACGCGATAATGTCCACTCACAGGTGGTGCCAGTGTGGCCACAACGGGAACTATGTAATCCTTCAAGCAGTACGTGGAAGGTAGCTTACCAGATGGTTACATGCAGAGAGGAGGAACTGATGGTGGTTGTGTCCTTGTTTATATTCCCATAATGAATTACAGAGCACATATATATATGTATATATATATATATATATATATATATATGAATGTTCATAGTTGTCCAGGATATTGTAGACAGGCAATACAGGTGGGTTTAGTAGAATATCATTTATTTATATAACCATATATATATATAATACACATAGATATGATTCCTAATAGAGTTGGAGGAATTAATGGTGGTAGTGTCTTTCTTTATATTACCATAATAGATTATAGAGCACGTAGATAGTTAGACCCGTGGTTAGCAGAATTACAAAATAAGAGACTGGCTGGAAAAAAAACATCTGAAGCTTTCAACATTCTCATGCTTGTACACAGAATATGATGGGTCAGAGGGGGGGGGGGGCGGTGTCAGTCAAGTACGATTTTTATCATTTAATACAATATTGAATTATACAACAAAATATTTAAATGTTGATTTGTTTGTTGTTGTTTTACGTCCTAGCAACATCTAAGGTCATATCAGGACGGGTACCGACTTGTGACAGTGCGCACTCATGGCGACTTTATAGTGCTGTCCCACTGGGAAACCAGGGCATCGGCACCATGACCTGGTATCCCACTCAGTCACATTATCCTGACACTGAGCACACCAGTCCTTGCCCTGTCCTAATAATGCTGAGAGCCTGGCTAGGAAGCGACAAGTACCAATTTTTAAGTCCATGGTTTGACTCGACCACGGTTCGAACCCACGTCCCCACGATATACCAGCATGGGAGCCGGACGCTTTCATTTATTGAAGTTGTTAATCTGGAATGCTATGTACTATTCTTTAGAACATCGAATTGCTATTTGTACATTTGTTGCGGTTCAGGTGTTTTTGAGTATGTTTTTTATGTTTTTATTTTGTTTGTTTTCTCTCTTACCTCATATCACCCATCTCATCTTCCATGAAATTCACAAATCACTTAATTTGATATGGAAATAGTTCTAAGCACCATCTGAGCTGGATTGTATGGCATCACGACTCAGTTTGCCTAAGTGACCTTGATGCTCTACAATTCCATGCATTAGCTTGCTTTTGCCCTCAATAACAACTTTTTTTTAAAACTCATACGCTCATCCCGTCTGGTCTTTAAATATTGATGATGTAAATGATGTGTACTACTTGGGGGAGGGGGGGCTGAAGGAGGTCGGGAAAAATAGTACGCTTTGTACGACCAGGAAAATGTTGAAAGTTATCGATGGCCACCCCCCGCCGTCAGTACAATTGTGGGAACCAACTCACGAGATTCACTTCAATGATCCAAACTCTTTCGCAGTCAAGCCAACTTCAATAGTAATGACCTTTGCTTATCCGCTAATACTGTTTTCCCTGGAAGAGGAGTAAAAACACAAAGAAGTGACTGAACTTTGATTGATGAAGACCCCTCCCTACCTTATCCTCCTCCATGTATCCTCCTCCCTCCCTCCTAATGAATTTTACATGTAGGCGGCATTAATTGTTAATTAGGCCTCATTGCAGCTGTGCGGATCTAGCTCTGGATTTTGTTAGGTTGTTTGTTGTTGTCTTACATCCTAACAACATCTAAGGTCATATCAAGACGGGTACCGACTTGTGACAGTGTGCACTCATGGTCCCACTGGGAAACCAGGCCGTGGGCACCATGACCTGATATCCCACTCAGTCACAGTATCCTGACACTGAGCCAACCAGTCGCTGCCCTATCCTATTAATGCCGAGCGCCTGTGTAGGAAGCGACAAGTATCAATTATTAAGTCATTGATTTGACTTGACCAGGGTTCAAAACCACGACCCCACGATCTACCAGCACAGGAGAAGGGCGCTCTAACTCATTCAGCCATCCAGTCTGGTCGAGCTTTGGACACTCAACCACACGTCCGCCACCTAATTAACAAATTACATTTGTAATGTTGTTGGTGACGAAGGACCCTCTAAGTCATCAGACATTTGCTGCTCTATTTCTTTCATTCTTTCAGAAGTCTTAGCCCTCACGCTATCCACCTCTTAACCCGCACACCCATCACCGGACGCGGTGGCCGAATCGGTAGCACGCAAGGCTCCCGTATGGGAGTTCAATTCCTGGTCGAGTCAAACACAATGACTTACAAAATTTCACTTCCTAGCCAGGCGTTCGGGATTATTACAATACGCCAAGGACTGGTTGGCTCAGTGTCAGGATAAAGTGACTAAGTGGGATATCAGGTTATGGTACTAGCGGCATGGTCTCTCAGTGGTGCAGGACGATAAATTTGTCAAATCGGTACCGGTCCTGATATGACCTTAGATGTTGCCAGGACGTGAAACTCCAACAACTAACCAACCCCTCGAAGTCATCAGACATTTAATGCTTTCTTTCTCTCTTTCTTTCTTTCCTTCTTTCTTTTTCTTTCAGAAAACTGACCCCGTACTTACTCCCCTCCACCCCAACTCCCCCACTCCCTCAGTCCCCCACGTCCCCCACTCCCTCACTACCCACTCTCACACCCCACCACTTCCCATTCCCTCTTTGGAATGTCACTATTTCAAGATGTCCACGAGTCCATTGACTTGGTAATAGGACTAAATATACTTTTTTGAATGTGCTTACAAATTTGTTTTGGGTATTGCCGAAATTGGCTGTAAAAAAATAGATTTAGTGAAAACGCATGGAATAAGGCTGATGTTGCGTGTGTTTGTGTGTGGCTTCTTGTTTTAGGGATGGGTTCTTTTTTGGGGAGGCATAATTTAGTTTTATTGATTTTGTTTTGGGGGGAAGAGGGTCTTGTTTGTGTTTTTACAAAGAAGGATTATTGTTTCGCTATTGTTTTTTAAGGGGGTTGATCTTGGCTGCATCTATATACCAAACTTGCTTTACAAAATATATGTTTAATGTATGCCCATTAGGTACTTTCGGGTTGATTAAACAATGGCCTGCATCAATATACCTAAAATTACTTTGGGGTCGTCTTGTGTTGTTGTTTTTAATAGCCCTGTCACATTGCGACACTTCTTGCCAACGCGCATCGACGTATGTGATTTTGGGGTGGAACGTCGGGACACATCAGGAAGCGTTACGCGCGCATTACGTGCACTTTGGTATACGTTGATGGACAGTGACGGTCATCGAGGATCGGCGGCGCGCATCGTGGCACGTTGAAAGTTTTGTGCTTGCACAAAACTTTCGACGTGCGACAGCATGCGACAACGCGCGGGTGCCAATATTATGGCAACGTCAGAAGCACCTCGACATCGCTGGAATAATGTGATGCGAACTCCAAGTACATGTCGCGTGCGCGTTAGGGTCATGCCCCCACGTTGCGCCAAAATGTTGCTTTGTTGTTTTATATCCTAGCTACATCTAAGGGCATATCAGGATGGCGCGCCAACACTTTTTTGTTGTTTTTCACACACATTGATATACGTTACCACAACGTCGGCTGCAAACTACCAATAGATTGCGCTGACGCTGAAAAGTTGGACGTATCTCGACGCGTACAACTTATTTTGCGCATTGGCGGCGGGCCGGCGAGAAGCGTCGTAATGTGACAGGGCCATAAGAGGTGCGGCGGTTTTTGGGGTACGTCTCTTTGGCACAATTGTTTAAAAAAAGAAATGCCTCCAATAAGACATGCCTGAAACTTTCTTACATTTCGCAAGGGCATACCGTCTCAGCAAAGAAATAAACTTTCGGGCTGCATAGCAATGCTATTGGTTGTAATGCACGTTAAGTATCATGTAAGGTAACGATAAGTAACTGCATAACATTGGTTGTAACGCAGGTTAAGTATCATGTATGGTAAACAATAAGTAACTGCAGAACATTGGTTGTCATGCAGGTTAAGTTTCATGTAAGGTAATTATAAGCAACTGCAGGACATTGGTGGTCATGCACATTAAGTAGCATATAAGGTAATCATAAGTGACTCCAGAACATTGGTGGTCAAGCGCGTTAAGTAGCATATAAGGTAACGATACACAACTACAGAACATTGGTGGTCATGCACGTTAAGTAGCATAGAATGTACCAAAAGTGAATACAGAACATTGGTGGTCATGCATGTTAAGTAGCATATAAGGTAACGATAAGCGACTACAGAACATTGGGTGCCATGCACGTTAATAATATAATGTAGCCTTGAGTAAGCAACAGGAAAAGGACAATATGGGTTTATGTACTTCCTATGTCAGCAGGGACAGCAATGGTTAAGTTGTACACCATTGAACTCAACAATTCCTACAACTGTGATGAGAAAGTCAATTTTAACCCAGGATACCTCATGATATATTTCAGCCCACTGGGTTAGGCCTCTATAGTCGGCTCTATAGTCGGCTCCTTCTTCCCTCGTGCTCCCGGTGGAGAAGCGCACTACAGGAAATATAGATTGTCAGTCTTCCACTGGTTTGGTGAGCACACAGTGTTCTCATTTAAACTCTTCCAAGGTTGTACTATTCGGCTACTGAATGAGTATTTATCTATGTCTCTGTTTGACCTATTGATATGTAATTTTTCTCTCCATGAGGTACTAGCGTGAATCAGGGTGATTAATGAAAGTTAGGTTCTGAAATGCAGGCTTCATATTACCTCTAGCAAATCCAGTTATTCAAAAATATTGCCGCAGACAACAACAAATAATAGTAGGAATCATGGATCGCTTTGCATGGAAATATTACAACAAACTCAAATTAAATTTCAGAAGGAACATCACATAAACTCAACACGCAGCAAAACTAATGTATTCCCTTTTGAATAAGGTTTCAACCAGTGCTTATTGTTCAAGGCATGTTTCTCTGTTTGCAGAATACCGCTATGAATTAGCATATACATTGCTTATTCATCAGTTTGGCGAAATAAAAAGAAATATTGTGGGATCAAGTGCAGTCCTAACTTGTACACCAGACCAGATAGCCGAGTGGGTAGGGCACCTGCTTCCTCCACATGACGTCGTGGGTTCGAACCCTGTCCGAATCAACGCAAAATAGCTTTAGCATCGGTACTTGTCGCTATCCTTGGCATTGCTAGAATATGATAAGGACTGCCTCGTTGACTCAGTGTCAGGATAATGTAACTGGATTGGATGCCAAATTCTGGCGCCATAGGCCATAAGTCTATTACATTGCTTAAGTCAAAAGTTGTGTAATGACTATGCGTACACACACACAATGTACTTACTTATACATACACATGATAGGTTCATCAACCATACAGCGCATAGCCTTACATATCCTGGTCATGGAACCTAGTACCATAACGCAAATAAAAACAAACTATTATCTGTTCTCATTCATTCTCGGAAAAATTAAAAATAACCTGAGGGTTTTCTGAAATTTAAAATTAGTATAATTTTGGTGTCTTTAATAATCCCTCTTCTGAAAATAAAATTAATTAATTAAATAAGCTTGGGATCTTCGGTGTTCCATCCTATTTCTGAAAACTGAAAATAGAAAATAAACTAGGGATTTTCAATCATCCTTCTTCTGAAAATTATAATAAATTAAAATCAAATGTACTGAGGATATCAAACTGGTTCTCAACTGATCGTTAAGTTGTGGCGAGTAACCCCCCCCCCCTCCATATTCAATAGTTTTGGAGAGTAACCCCCCTCCCTCACACACACTCACTCGCCATGAATTCTGGGTACACCCTAATCAGCAGTGTCCAGGAGCGATCTGACCACCAAGTGACCACCGGAAAGCTTTCATCTGCCGAAGTCAGAACGAGCAACCCATATAGACTGAGCAGCTCACCCGCTGACATTTGTACCACCCCACATCTTATCTTTCACTCACGGGGCAGTGCGTCGGGGCGGCAGGGTGGGCGGAGCTGGTGGTGGTGGTGGTGGTAGGAGTAGTAGTAGTGGTGGTGGTGATTGAGCTGGTGGTGGTGGCAGTGGTAGTGGTGGTGGTGGTGGTGATGGTAGTGGTGGTGCTGGTGGTGGTGGCTGGTGGTGGTGGTGGATGGTGGTAGTGCTGGTGGTGGTGGTAGTGGTGGAGGTGACAGTGGTGGTGCTGGTGGTGATGGTAGTGGTGGTGGTGGTGGTAGTGGTGGTGATAGTGGTGGTGGTGGTGGTGGTAGTGGTGGTGATGGTGCTGGTGGTGGGGATGGTGGTAGTGCTGGTGGTGGTGGTGGTGGTAGTGGTGGTGGTGATTGTGCTGGTGGTGGTGGCAGTGGTAGTGGTGGTGGTGATGGTGGCGGTGGTGGTGGTAGTGCTGGTGGCGGTGTTGGTGGCAGTGGTAGTGCTGGTGGTGGTAGTGCTGGTGGTGGTGGTAGTGCTGGTGGTGGTAGTGCTGGTGGTGGTGGTAGTGCTGGTGGTGGTAGTGCTGGTGGTGCTGGTAGTGCTGGTGGTGGTGGTGGTAGTGGTGGAGGTGATGGTGGTGGTGGTGGTGGTGGCAGTGCTGGTGGTGGTGGCAGTGCTAGTGCTGGTGGTGGTGGTGGTGGTGATGGTGGTGCTGATGGTGGTGGCGATCGTGATGGTGATGGTTGTGGCAGTGGTGGTGGTTGGTTGCTTGGCTGTTGGAGTTTTACGTCCTGGCAACATCCGACCTTCAGCCAAGTATGCGTCATTGGAAGAGACTGCCATTGTGCGTGCCATTTAAGCGGTGATGTATGCCTTTATTGACTAGATAAACGCTCTAATGTTCACTTGAGCCGCAAAGCACTACATCACTCCCAGCTTTTAACGAGCAGACGACACTGTAGTCTACAATGCTGCATGCAGGAGGCGGTATAAAGTGCATTATAACTGTATTAATTAAGATACCACAGCCATAAAACAACTTTTGTTGGCATAGTCTCATCAGGAACATTGTGTGGCGGTAGGTATTGCACTTAAAGGTGCATAGTCCGATGAAAGGATGAACTACACACAACCAAAAACACTTACATAGATTTGATCTCTACATATCCAATAATGGCACAAGCGTTGAACATTTATTGCTGCACAAATAGAGCATTAAGTCAGTTTAATAGAAGCTCTCTCTGCTGAAGTGCATGGTGACATTTATTTCAACATGGTTTAACCTAAAATATCTCAAATGTTTATCCCTTTAAAATTAAAATTAAAATCACTTCAAACTAACCTGAAATAGATTATAATGATCAACCTAATATGAAGATATCAGGCGCAACAACTGACAAATCCATTTTAGTTGTTCTTTGTCAAATAGAATTTGTTGCGCTTTACAGGCAAGGACTATCATTTTCATATTGGGTAATACATTGTATACAGGATGTGTTGGCTTCTGTTACAAAACGGATTCGATTATGAGAATGATGGCTGCTTCAGCTCAAAGCTAATAGTCGTGGTTTCATTTCAATCCAAATGGCATTTGTCAGCATCTACACCTGAACTTTTTATATATTTTTCTTTAAAAAATATAAGATGCTCAAAATAATCAAACTGTGCAACTTTCATTTCTTGCCACTGTGTATGTGTGAGTATGTCTGTGTGGATGTATGTGTGAGTGTTTGTAAGTTCATCTGTATAACTGATGCAGACACAAATGTTTGATAGCCAGGAAGATGCGTCACTGACTTGATGTGTATAACTAAATCACTCACATGGTTTACAGCCATACAGACAGCTATTTTTTTTGTTTTGGGAAAACCGTTTATTCATCAGAACATACGTTTTCTCAGCGCCGAGGCACTGGTCTTCTGGCCGTTTACATTACATTGTGAATAGGTAGATCAGCTTGTAGGTTGGTAGGGTATATTAGTAGATTAGGAAGCAGGTTAGTGTTTTAATGGGTTAGCCAAAATAAAAACTGGAAACCCCAACTGAACTGCACCACAAGGGGGCAGGTGATATGTCACGGCCCTCCAACTGGACAGCCCAGGGTGAGACAACCGGAAATATAAAAGTCAGATAACATATCCAACAATGATATGAATCAAATCAAATTCAACAAACATAACTCAACCATCTATTATGTAGAAAAAGCGGAAAACTCTTCCCAAGAAAACCCCAAACAACTAACATAGTAATAAGAATAGAACAAAAATACGATGAAACATACCAACAGACTATCTTTCTGCTACCGAAATGCAGACAATCAAATAACTTATCAGCAGCTACTGCTTGGTAAGACAACACCAAAACTACAGCTGGCCAGCATTGAAAACAAACCTGGGTACCCAGGCTTACATGCTATGGACAGTATCAATACAGCCTCAATAAAAAAATAAATATAAAAATATAAAAAAGTTCAGTAATATAACCTCAGTAATTTGACTCATATTACTGATGTGAACAGAAAAAGTAACCATACTAATGTAAAGGGTATAACTGAAGCACACAAATTACTTTTCCTAACCCGCACTACCATACCCCAGTCGATAAAGGTGAAGTCTGAATGCTCTAAGGCTGCATCTGAGGCTGTTACCTGACTCTTCATAAGCAGAACACGAAACGACAACAATACAGCCGCCCACCAAGCAGTGTGCCCTGGATTCAGTGTCAAACCTTCAAAGATCTTGATTAGCATGCTGGGTAGGAGTGGAGGGGCACGCCTGGGTGTATCACCCTTAATACGCTTTATACCTTTCAAGGTTGCAGCGACGTAATAGTCAGAATACGCAATTGTCAAATACTGATACACCCTCAGTGTCATGCTCTATATAACTGATGCAGACATATGATTTACAGCCATACGGATACATGTACAACCTTAGTAAATTTAGGTAATGGATAACATATTACGCAAGTATAAAGATACAGAAGAGAATATTACTTATTATGATTATTGTTATACTCTGTTACATGCAACACTGTACTGGTGGCGCCATCTCAGTCCACCTCACCTCCACCAGATGTTGACCAGTGTCAGTCACACTGGAGGATTTCTTTTGTATGGACAAGGGCATATTATATTAAACTACTCAACTCAACCCAACTCAACTAAATATATATATCCATATATATATATAAATATACATATAAATATATATATATAATTATATATATATATATGAATATATATATGAATATATATATAAATATATATATCAATATATATATATATATCAATGTAGGAGGGGCAGGCCAACACAGAAGCTAATAGGCGTATATGGTTAGTTTTATTTGGCTTATATCATCGCAGTGTAACCATGACTCAACCAAAACCATATTTGGGTGGGCAACCCGCCCTACCCATAATAATAACAATAATAACAAGAATAAGCGATTGGGCTAACAACATAGTGCAGCATAAGGTTCACAACCATAACAACAACAGGTGAAATAGAAATAATCAAGTCATAATACCTAAAAAAAAATTGAGCGCAGGCCAGGAGTGTGTGTTGCCTGGTGCAGGCAAGCGAGGAATGGACCGAGTCGTACAACGAAGGGAGCGGGGAAAGGTGGCGTAGTGGCGCCACCTGATGGATTCGAACCCAACGATCAATAGTACACGCCAACCTACAACGGGGGAGATCTGCGCCCTCCCTACACCAGTATATCATAGATATACGCGTGTATATATATCAATATATATATCAATGTATATATATATATAAAGCTCAGTATGAATGAACAGTGGGAGCGTGCTTTGGGGACATGTGGGGACAGGGGCAGCTCTACGCGTCACATGTGCGTATGGTCAGGTGTGCACCGACTAGCATATATACAGCATCAATAATGACAATAATAATAAAAACAAGCTCCATTCCACGCCTTTCTACTCGCGTAATACTTGTGCATAAACCTGGGCAGTAAATTGATTTGTATTCATGGAACAACATCCACAGTTAATTACTATCATGGCCACCACCCACTCTACTTCGGGCTCAGCTTGTATTCCACCTTTCCGGTGGAGCATTCGCAATGAATGTCTGCCCCACCCCCCCACCAACCCCGGCGCATACAAGTTATTGCCATTGCCATTGCCATCAAAAGGGCACTCGGCAGTTGAAATGCTCTATAAGAAATGCTCTATTGTGCCCTGCTACCTACATTCCTGTGTTGCACTGCCGCCAGATCGCGGGTTGGTGATGGAAATTGTCTATTTCGGAGGCCAGAAGAAATTATGGGAACTAGTATGGTTATTATTACACTGTCGTTCAGCTAGTGTAATGCGCATGACTTTGCCATTCTTTCGCAAAGCCAAACCTGTGCAATGTGCTTTGCCATTTATCAATTAGACATTTGTGGAGGAACATTTTGTTGTGATTAGGAGACATAAGTTAATATTAGTGTGGTAGTGTAGTAGTCCGGTATGAGCGCCACTACCACACAGTGGCGGTCTGGACTGTGGATAAGAAGTATTTCTCAGCAGCAGCCAACTAGAAACTAGAAAAAACAGTCCCGATGGTGGGCTGTTCCATCCATGGCTACCGCACACACCCCTCCCCTCCCCTGCCACAGGTTACTGGTGTCCCAACCTGAGAAGCGACACAATGCAAATAAATCAAGATGGCGGCTATTATATGTTATTTTATTGCAATTCAATCAAGAGTCCACCCTGATATGACCTCAGATGTTGCCAGGATATAAATCCCCAAACAAACATAGTCTCAACCTGGTCTTTATAGATTCATAGAGTGATGCAAGCATAACATCTTTGAAAGCAAAACACTGATGTAGATTTGAACTTAGATGTTAAACTTAGATACTGGTGCACTAATTTCATTAAAGTTGCCGGTTATACCTCACCCAGATACAAACGAATCCAGCATCAAAAGCTCTCCAAACATACCTTTGCTTAGTTTGTTCAGTTCATGCCACTGAGCATGTGGGAGGAGAGTTGAGGTCTGTGATGTATGAATGACATCATAGGTGGGATTCCCTCATCACATGACCTAGAGGGGTTCCCCACACAACTGGGAAGCTATGGCAACCACCAAGATGGCAGCCACAGAAAGCTCTAAATTCTACTTTAAAGTCTATTAATCTACATGATTTAATCACTTATTCAAAGAAAAAGTAGCTGGTTATGATAAATAAACATTTGAACTTTATATTTATCATTTTAGATTGCAATTTCTAACATTTCTTTCTCTATATGGTTGTCTAAATGTGTCAGTGCTGCTGGACTAAATAAAACACAACAGAAGCAACAATGTTAGCACGCTCCCCCCACATATGTAGTTGCATAAACGGAAAACTGGCAAAGGTATGCTTGGAGCACATTTGCCGGAGTATGGGTAGTGTCTAAGCGACCTATATCTGGTCTCTTTAAGCAGCTATTGCTACATAGAAGAGCATACATACTAAGTCAATATAATAGAATATCTCACTGTTGAATCCTATGGGGTCAGATTTTTGGGAGACTTTGAATATTCCCAATGTTAGTCATTTCAAATCAAAATTACTTCAAACAAATGTGAGCTTGACTTTATCGACCAATTTACTATATTTATCTGTGAAAATTACAGAAACTCAAAGCCATCGAACTATGCAACTTTAAAGTAATAGGCTATTTTATGATATTGGTAGTGGCACCATTTTCTCCATTTCCGATTGAAATTGCTAAAAGAAATTGCCTGTTCCATCCAGCCAGGGAAAGAATTGATATAAATGGTGCTTCATGAAGCCAAATTTCCATTCGGAAATTATATTTGAAACTGAAGAATACCCAAATATACATTCACCTGGAAATCATGGTGTCATCCAGTGGGTCAAAATTGAATGGGACGTACCCCTCAAGGTGCCAAATCTGGAATTGCCGCAAACTAGCTACTTGTCGCTCGGCTGCTTAATGAGGTACCTACAGGAGAATAGGAACAGCATAGACGTTAATAAAAGTCACCAAAACCGCCTCCACCTCGCGTGTTACATGCAAACAGTGGGATAAAAAGAAAAACCACTACAGGGTAACCAACACCACAATCCACATGTAAAAATGAAGCAGTGCTGCCGCCTATTGGGGCTTGGAACCTTCGCCTTTCGACATCGGTGGCAGTTGGAGATGAATGGGTTAACAAGACTGAAAAGGTGTGGGCATCGGGGTTGATTGACTGAGGGCGTATCTTAGAAGTTAGACGCGTAGTTAGTTATATTGGAGGAATAGTAGGCTGCACTGACCTCGTGCGGAAGAAGCCACATAGACAGGTATGTGTGGATAGCAAGATTGCAACATGGAACCTAGGCTATTGGTTGGTTGTTGTAGTTTTACATCCTGGCAACATCTAAGGTCAATATTTCACATTTCCATCACTGCTATGCCACTGGTTGTCATGACTGGGATCCTACACATGCTAATTGCTGTATGATAGTTCAAAATACCCTGTGTATCTATAAGTAAGTTCCATCCCCTGGATGGATGTAATTGAAAGTATTAAATGTATTAAGCAGCTGCCGCACGTCACCGGATTGAACAACAGACACAATTGTCTAGTCCAGTGGTGATAAGTATCAAAATGTATTAAAATGTGTCAAAATGTTGCGCTATTGAGTCAATGGCCGCTGGATGAACGGAAACGAACCAGAGACAAAAGGGGCATGAAACGGACATGAACGGATAGCCAACAGACAAAACAAACTCAAACTGGACACGAACCATAGATGTCAGTCCAGCGGCATCCATTCCTAGTTTTGTGCATGTTCAAAACTTGTACGGACACAAACCAGACTTTGTTTGGTTTCTGTCCATTTACACCAATCTGGTGAGGTGTGATATGGTTTTTATGGATGTAAACCATTTAAAACCCTTACAATTCCAAGTGGACGAGTCTAGTAGTCTGCACTGACCTCTTAGACAATGAGCCACATAGCCAGGTAGGCATGAATTGGGTGATTGCATCATGGAATAGATGATGAAGGGTCTCAGTTAGCATGCTAGCCCCAAAACGGCAAGAAGTGCAGGTTCAAGACCTGCTCTAGGCACAATATTTCCCATTTTCAACACCCCTATGAAATAGTTATGATTGCACGGCGACTGATCTCTCAGGCATGGAAACCACATAGACAGGTAGGCGGGGATAGGATACACAGGTTTTCACTAATGGAATTGCAGGAACTCCCGTTGTGTGCAACTGAAGAAAGATCATGTATGTGTGCTTTTGAAATGTTCATTCACTTTGTTAACATGTTTGATCCAGCTGAGTAATTCTAGTTATGCGACCTTTGTAGTGACACAGTCATCGTAACATAGTGTTTTGCGGCACTAATAACACTCAACCAAAACAAGGGTGGTTGGGAGGGTAAGCGCAGTGTGACTGTGATTGACCAGCATGCAGTGTACACCATGTAGGCATGGTGTAAACAATGCGGGGTCCGAGTAGGGTATATTACAAAGGACTAGAATGGCAAGAAGTCTGTATTTGAATCCTACTCAAGGTGCAATGTTCCCTTTGTTTGCATCACCCCTAGGGAGAAGTTTACAATCGGCTCTCTAAATAAATTACTATGAAGGTTAAGAAGACAAGGCGGACAAATGAAGAGCTGGGAAGACAACATCAGGGAATGGACATGATTGGAGTTTGGCAAGTCCCAGGTGGTAGTGGAGAACACGGACAATGGGAGAAACTAGTTGGAAAGTTAGCTGTGGTTCCCCAGCGATGCTTGTGGTCAAGGGACTGACGATGATTGTGATGATGATGATGATGATGATGAAGGGGCTCAAGTGCTGCAACAGTCTTTTTGATCAGTCATTTCTGTTGGTTATACAAATACACAGGTTTGCATTAATGGAATTGCAGTAAAATGGTCCCACTCCCGTTGTGTGCAACTGAAGAGAGATCATCTATCTGTGCTTTGGAAATGTTCATTCACTTTGTTAACATGTTTGATCCAGGTAAGTAATTCTATGTATGCATGTTCGTAGTGACACAGTCATAATAACATAGTGTTTAGCAGCACTAATGGCACTCAAACAAGACAAGGGTGTGTGGGAGGCTAAGCTCAGTCGCGTCTCAGAGGCATGTGACTGCGATTGACCAGTGTGCAGTGTGCACCATGTAGGTATGGTGTAAACAATGCGGGGTGCAAGTAGGGTGTATCGCAAATTAATCATGTTGTTGTCAACATGCAGGACATTTCGAGTGAGAGCACTATTGATGTGTTCAGTGTTTTACTTATTAGAATATGGTTTAGCATTTATTCCCATGTAAATAAGCGACGGAGCTCTTAGTCCCAGTATCCAGTGTTTGATAAGGTTGAAGTACAGTTGATGAAATTTGAGAGAATGCAAAGAAACAAGACGGCGGTCACTAAATGTTCTCAATTAAACTTTTAAAGTCTATTAATCTACATGATTTCAGCAATTCTTCACTCCAAATGTAACAGCCGATAGATAAGTATTTGGCAAATATATTTAGCATTTTAGCGTACAGAATGATGTGGCTTTGTCCATAAAACAGCTTCCCGATAGAGGGTAGATAATAAGGACTGCTTGATTGCCCGAGGAACCTAGTGAGGCACCTCTTTTACTTGGTCGGGCAGTTGTAGTTCTCAGTGATCTGCCCAAATGGGAAAGTTTTTATTTTTCTGATCTGCAGTAGCAGATTTCAATTTCAGTTGGCTGACTTGGGCTTGGGCAAGCAGCTTTGCCCCTAGGGCAAGTAGAAAATCCAGTCCCTTGCCCATTTTCGGCAAGTGGGGAAAAAAGCTACAGCAACTGTCCTGTCCTGCAACAATTTTTATCTCTGAAGTTCTTTCGCAGCCCCTGTCTCAGAGTTGCGGGAGTAACCAGACAGTAGTTCTGAGCACTTTGCAAATTCCCCGCCTCGAAGAAACCTTGCAGTGGCACTGTATTTAATATTTACCTTATACGCCGCCCTTGCTCTTTGACATTGCCATTACCATTTTGATCCATTCACTAACAACAATCACAACAGCAATGCGATGCAGCCATAGTGTTGTGCAGCTCTCACAGCATCTATATATATATAAGCCTGTCTCATTAGGTGATAACTCTTCTTTTTTTGTCCATTGTAATGATTGACACAAAACAGCACAGAAACGGTTACACTGAAAACACTAGGACATTTGCTTCAAAGCAATATGTATTCTATTGGGATTATGGAACACTGTGTAAAAAACAAATCAGTTTATCCTGAGCAAATGTATATGCAGATAGTATGTTGATTGTTACAATGGACAAAGTTTTGTCCCATATTGCTTAGCACCTTTTGAGACAGTCTCATATATATATAATAGATGACACCGCAACAAGCGTAGCCACGGCAACCGATTTGTACAAAGGTATGTCACCCATAAAGTCACAATAATGTCCACTGCACCTAGTGGCGACTGTGTGTCATTAGTATAATGTGCTGGCTCCCTGAGGGAAATGCAAAGTCAGACGTGTTGAGGTGTCCTACTCAATTGCCGCTGAGAATTGTGTCTTCCTTGTTCATTTACGTAGGTAACTATTATATCTAAATTATAAGTAGATATCTAAATTATAAGTAGATATATATATATATATATATATATATGGTGTCCTTATTGTCAAAGCCTACTCATACTCAAGCCGATTTCATTTCTATCTATATATATAGCTACATGATAAATATTGATGCATGATATATAAATATTGATGCATGATATATGTTGTTGGATGGAGTTTCGCATTCTGGTAACATCACCGACTTATGACAGTGTGCACTCATGGCGGCTTTATACTGCTGCCCAGCCGCAAGATATGTTGATAAATGATATATATATATAAACATTATATATATATATAGATGGATACATGACATATATATATACATATATACTATATATTACCTCCAGTCGCATTGTAATGTCTGTGCTTTATATATATATATATATATATATATCTTGTGCCTGATTGACTGATTGATTGCCGATGGCATAACACGGTGTAAAGTCCATGGCTGGAATATGTGGTTGTGTAGGCAGGCTATAGTGAAATCAATAGAGGCAAAAAGAGAAAGGAAGAATATAAAGAGTGAAAGAAGAGAGAGCGCCAAGCCCTCAGGTTTATTATTTATATGGTACATGGATCCAATAGAGTATATCACCTGACCATATTCTCCCAAAGAGAATCAAGCATCTTCTCCAGCTCTACCAATGAGAATCAAGCATTTCTAGTCCCCATGGTTATAGTGATCTGCCCACCACCACCACCACTCGGTGTGGCTCCCTTGGCCACCACCTGCCCTGAGCTGAGTGTGTGGTGATCCATGACTATCAGAGTGGGAAGTGGATAGTGGGTAGAGCTCTGAGTGCCCCTTACACACTATCTTACTAGCACCACAATGTCTATTTTCCAATGAGTCAAGAACCACCAGCAACTACATAAACAGATCTATGCACCTGGCCCTCTATACCTTTTTCACAAATAGACCATTTGCATTCCCCCACCAATGCGTCATTATCGGAATATTTTACAACTGTGTAGGCAGTAAGGGGCATATTCATTGGAAGACACTGATTTGATTTATTTGATCAGTATTTCTGTTAACCATATCTATATCACTACACTGAACCTTACAGGACAATCTGAATCGGTAAGATTTGTGTCAGCACAAATAAATTGTCTCAGAAAACCGAAAGTTTTTTTTTTGGTCAACATATAAATAAACTGAAATATTATTTCTATTCAAATACATGCAAATTTAATTTTCACTTCAATCGTCCAATTGTGCTGCTTTCTTGCTCGTGGCAGCTGGCTGTCACATGCAGATTAGTATTACAAAAGAGTTCATTTGACGCAGAAATGCTATTCATTTTGATTATTTCACATCTCATTCGTAGTCCTTTCCAAGTGGTTATTGGAAAATATCTTATGGGGCTGTCACACTACGACGTAACGACGTCAACGTAGGGAGAACGTGAAGAACGTTGAACTTCTCGGCATAGTATGCAAATTTGGGCACAAGTTGAACGTGGATGCAGCGTAGTGGACGAGAGAGTAACGTCGGTAAAGCGTAGTGATACCGTCATTCAATGAGAGACGTCAACGTAATGACGCTGCCGGAACGTTATGAACGTTATTCCATCGCCAGAAGAACGTTACATGACGTTAGCTAGGAGTAAGAGGTTGAACGTACGTTGAATGCACGTTCTCCTGACGTTCTCCTGACGTTCTCCTGACGTTCTCCTGACGTTCTCCTGACGTTCTCCTGACTTTCCCATTACGCCGCATGGACGTTTCCACTGGCTTTAATGTGGGTCAACGAGTGGAACGTAGTGAGGAACGTTTACCTAACGTCCGTTTAGCGTCATTGACGTTCGCTGAACGTGAACAGAACGTACGGCGAACGTAAACCCTTACGTTCATGCTACGTCGAAATTGTTGACCATGTCCAAAACCTCGACGTAACTCGATGTAACATGATGTAATATGACGTAGCTCGACGTCAGTCTAACGTCATTATGACGTCATCATAACGTAATCCAACGTACATCAACGTAATGACGAAATATCACCACGTTAGGGTCACGTTCGCTCATTACGTCGTAGTGTGACAGGGGTATCACTTCGATATAAGATTTGTTTCCCAAGACTTCAACACCATTACTCCCGACTGGTAGCAGAATATAAATATGTCTCGAGTAACACAACAAGACAGTGACCCACTGATTGGTATTGTAGTGGTCTGCACTGACCTCTCAGGCAAGGAACCACATAGACAGGTAGGCGTGGGTAGTGTGGTGATATCAGGGAGCCTAGGTGGTGTAATGGTTATCGCACTGGCCCGGAATGCAAAGAGATGTGGGTTCGAGTCCTGCTCTAGGCGCAATATTTCCGATTGTCATGACCTCCGCATGATAGTATCTTCACAGGAAACAGCATGAACAAAAAAGGATTGCATTTGGTTGTGTTCTTGTTGCCAATACACAGGCAACAATTTAACCAAAAAATAACTTTTAAAAAAAAGACTTTTTAATAGTTAAATACCACAAGGTATACCTGTCGATGTATGAAAAATCTAAAAGCATACGGGTGTCAGTTTAAAGTCCATGAGTCAATACATTGAAATATTAACATTATTGCCTTGGTTATTGATTTTATGTAATACGTTTAGCGAAATAGCGAAATAACGAATGGTAGACAGGAAGTGTGAACACTTATTTGTCTCTCATTTTTGCTTGAGTGCAAGTAAATAAGCAACATAAGGAATAATTAGTAGCATGTGGTGAATAAGGGGTCAAATTTCCCTGGGTCACCAGCCCATGCTTTTTCGAATCTGTTCTTGAATGAATTTATTGACTCGGCATCAATAAAATTGTGTGGGAGACTGTTCCATATATTTCTGATCCTGTTTGAGAAAATGTGTTGCCTTAACTTTGAAATGGCTCTGGGTTTTACTAGTTTGAGAGTATGGCCCCGACTGCCTTCTCTTTTATTCTCTGTTTAGCGGAGAATATAAAGATTCGGGAGAAGGAAAGGAGAAGGAAGGGCAACATTCCTCTCATTCAATGTATTTTCCATATCTTTAGAGCATTAATTAAAAAAAAAAAAAGAAGAGATATCCAACAACTTCCTGTAGTTGGGGATGGAAAGTTGGTTGGGGGTGGGCGATAATGAGATGACTTTCCACTTAGTTTTACTCACACCATTGAGGCGGACACTACGCGACAATCTGACTGTCGTCATTCATCACCGTTATGAGTTCTTTGGCAGAGGTGCATTTGGGAAAGCATGATTCATGGCACCCATCTACTCCGCGACTTGTCATTCCCGGATCCGATTTGAGTTTGTAAGTGGCAGGATCTGAGAGGCGCGGTGAATGTATTGACCAATATCAGGCCAGGCAGAGTGTCGTGGACGCGTGTTCTCGGCAAGCTATTAGTCAGGCTGTGGAACTGCATGCGGCTAGAAGCATGCGGATCAGTCAACAACTGGTGTCCGGCAGGATAACTTAGGGTGTGAGTTATGGGTTTCTAAAAGCAAGGATGAAAAGAGCTCCGCGATTTCGCTGATTTCCGCGATTTTGTTTGTTTGTAGTAAACCAGAGATTTGTGATGTTCCTAAAATATCTAGGATTTAAAACCCCAATAAAGAAACAAATTAATCATATGTATTTTCTCCATCTATTATGAATTACTAAAACAACATTCTAGAAACACTTGAAGCGTTTAGCTCAGCCCAAGGCTGGTGACCAGTTGTTGGTCGCCGGCTCACGTTGGGCTTCCCTTAAAGTTATACCAAAGACCCTATAATACTAAGACGGCTCACTCAGCCTTTACTGCGTAATCAAAATGTTCAAACCCACCGCTTGGTGCGCTGGCTGTTCTCTTGGTTAAACAGTTGCTATATTATATGTATAAATGAAAATTTGAATGTGAAAGATGTGTGATGATGGCGATGATGATGATGATGCTGAGGATGATGTGTATTTGTTCATAGCAATTTCATATTGATATGTATTCCTACTTACCTATCTCATGTATAATATAATTGTATGTGTTTACATGTGAAACACCAACCAGCAGCCGGGCTGATCAAACCCACCACCAGGTGGCACTGCAAAATTGACATTACCATTGGAGACATAGGGAGTGATCCGTCTTAGTATTATAGGGTCTTTGGTTATACTGAATGGAGGTGAATTATAATGATCAACCTGATATATTTTTCTAAATGAAACAAAAAACCCAAGATGGCAGAAACTCAAAACTCTAAAATGATGCTCCTTTACCCTGTGCGATTGGTTAATCAGAAGTATTCAGTACTAAAAGCATTGCGTTGTTGTATTATTTGGTACATGAGTTGATTAAGCGGGCGAAATTTCAATCGTGGACAATTGCTCTTCCTCATTCCACTGCTCCCCACCCTATCCGACTAATGCCAAGCGCCAGGCTAGGTATTTCCCATCCACCACCATGTGCTGTGTCCAGATGGGGCCTTGCCACGCACCGCCTCTCTGGAGAAGGATTACCAGCCATGCCCGATATGCAATATGCAGTGAGGATATGTTGTGGTTGTTTGTTGTTGTTTTACGTCCTAGCAACATCTAAGGTCAGATCAGGACGGGTACCGACTTGTGACATTCCGCAATCATTGCGACTTTATAGTGCTGCTCCACTGGGAAGGAAATGTCAAAGGAAGGTTTACAGGAGCAATATCGGAATAATAACAATAAAGGACAGGAGCATTGGTCGCAATGCTCGCATTGCGTTTGATGCGAGGGAAGGAAGAGACCCTCCCCCCGCCTCCTGCCGCCACCCGGCTTTCTCACCTTCCCTGTCATCCCTCCCTCAGCTTTCTCCCACCTCGCCCTCTCGCCCTGCCCCGCCGCTTTCTCACCTTCCCCGCCTGTCGCCTCCCCGCTCCTTCCCTTATAAGGCCGCCTGCCGGCCTCCCTCAGTCACTCGCCCTCCTGCCGTCCTCCCTGCTCAAGCTCTTTTCTTACATACATAATAATATTTGCATAATTACTCTATACCTCACATAATGCTGAGAGCCTGGGCTAGGAAGCGACAAGTATACATTTTTAAGTCATCGGTTTGACTCGACCAGGGTTCGAACCCACGAGCCCATGGTCTACCAACACGGGAGACTGACCTCTAACTCATTCAGCCATCCCCTCTGGTCAGCCAGTGAGGATATGGATATATATATATATATAGGTATATACCCACGTACATACTACGTATATGCGGATATAACAGAATTGCACCGTGCTGCCCCCAGGGGTTTCCTGGGAGATTCGCAAGATAGTACGCAGCCGATCCGCTAGATGGCCCCGGGACCCCCCAGGTACCCAGCGGGCACCTGTTGTCCGCTTCAGTTTGTCTCAACCAGGCAGTGTAGCCTCAGGTCTCTCTCACTTCAAAACTTGACTGTCTCTACGGTTTGTCTCTACGGATTACATTGTCTCTACGGATTCTTACAATTACTCGCGATGCCAAAGGCATACTGTGCTTTCTGTAGCCTAGTGCACCAGGAACCTGTCAATGATAGCTGCCAATACAAGGAGTCGATGAACCGGATGACATGATCGACTTCGAAAACAGACAAGATGGCAGATGGCGGGAAACTTGTAACCATCAAAACAGAGGTTCAAACTACAGGCGTCCAGGGGGACGACATTATCGACATCGAAGAACGGGAAATCAATGCCCGAATTGAGAAGCTACAGAGGCGGAAGCGGCTACCGGAACTTGAGACAAGCCAATGGGAGCTGGAGGAGGATGTAGCAAGACTGACATCAGCGCTGACAACGAGACGGCTGGACGACCGGCATCGAGAGAGGACGACCGATCGGAGCTCGAGCTCCAGGAGATGCGGACAGTCGCGGAGACGGGGCTCGACGAGACGACGGTTTCCGTCGCATGAAAGGAGGAGGCGCCGCTACCGTTGTTAGGTCACAAACACCCCACAAAGTGAAGTCAAAGTCAATTGGGGGTGAAACAGTGGGTAAATACAAAACGCAAGGTTCTTATATATCAGAGATGAAAGATCTCCGCGTTTTCGCGGATATCCCCGATTTGTATTATTGACTGATTAATATTAAACAAAATGCCAAGGAATCATGATGTATATGACAACTATTTATTGGTTTGAATCCCGTTCTTATGTGACCGTAGATATTATGAAAATATGACTTCTGACATTTTTTCTGAGATTCCCTGACAATGTTAAATCCGATTTTTTTTAGGAAATTCACCATTGGTGTAATAATCTCGGCTTGATTTTCCGCGATTGTTGCCGCTGACCACTTTCATCTATTTTAGGTTGGTAAAATAGATCACGGAAATGTATGCTAAGAGGGCAAACTAATATGGTAAAATCACAAATGGAATATGAAAAAGTAAAACCAACAATAACAACGTTCTTCAAGTTAAAATTGGAAAATTAATTTATGATTAAAATCAGTTTCCCCAAAAGGAATTAATAATGAGTTGTGAATGGAGTCGGAACAGCTCCTCCACACCCTCATTTCTAAATACATCATCTCTAACTGGCTGTATGTGAGGACATCTCAGCAATAGCTGATGCACTCTCAGTATATGGTGTTCTCTGTGGCGGAGTGGTTAGAGTGTCTGGCTTTTTTCTAGGTCAGACTCCTATTCTGAGGGTCGGCGGTTCGATTCCCCGTGCCCCCAGCTCTGCCAATTTGGATTTCCACCGCTGTGTATAACTTACAGCATCATCAAAGGTCGGTTGCTCTCATACCATGTCTATGTGGTGTGGGAGGTTAAAAATCCCTTGGGTCGGTAAAAGTGTAGGCTCGGGCTGTCTATCGACCAACAGTGGAGTGGGGAAGACCAGTCGTCTGTGACTGGGATTTCCCCTGCTTGCGACAACTAATGTACCAAAAAAAGAAAAAAAAGAAAGACAATTAAGTGTTCACACTTCCTGTCTACCATTCGCTATACACTGATAGTGCTCACACTGAGGTGGACGGTCCCCGCGTCAAAACAAAACTAGATGTTCTATGTGTCAAGAAAATACAACCAACATGGGAGTGACAAAGGATAACCTGTTCCCGTCTCAACCGTCTGAATGGGTGCTAATCTAGAGTGCGGTAGGGGTGGAGGTGGGGCTGGGAAGTGAACGGGGAGGGATCTCGGTGGTTTGTCGACCTAATGAAATTTGTAGGTCAGAGACCTCTCGGTAGGGGGCGCCACAGTGAGCAGCCCTGGACCAGTCAGTAAAGAGGGGCTGGGAGTGGTGGAAGATGCCAGGATTGGGGTATGTGAGTGTGGGGGGTGGGGGGGACAGTGTCGGAGAGTGCGTTTGTCTAGGGTCAAAAGGTCAGACGGCAGTTTAACTAGCTATTCGCCAGTTGAAAATAAATCAGGTGATAATCCTTTTTTTTTTTAAATGTTTGGTAGTTCTAGTTATTCATGCATATTCAGATGTATTATTCGTATTATTGCGAAACGGAAGGATGGATTTACATATGATCTAAGGATTATGCAAAAGCTTCAAATTTACTTTCAGTGATGGTAAAGTTTGTAGTCCTTTCATCGTCTATAATATGCCCTAATGTACATCACTAAGGACAGTCCTTAGGAGTGAATGACAGAAATAGCCACAGCTTGAACACAGCCACCCTCAAAGTACAGTTGGGCCTTCGATAGAGCAGCCGTCTCCCGTGTTGTTAGATCGTGGGACCGTGGTGTAAAATATTCCGATAATGATGCATTGGTGGGGGAATGCACATTTTCTATTTATCAAAGGGGTATATTGGGCCAGGTGCATATATGTGTTTATGTAGTTGCAGTGGTACTTGACTCACTGTAAATAGACATTGTGGTGCTAGTAAGATAGTGTGTAAGGGGCACTCCAAGCTCTACCCACTACCCACTCCCCCCTCTGCTTGTCATGGATCACCACACACTCAGCTCAGGGCAGGTAGTGACCACTGGAGCCATGCCACTTAGTGGTGGTGGGCAGATCACTGTAACCATGGGGACCAGAGATGCTTGATTCTCATTGGTAGATCTGTAGATGCTTGATTCTCATTGGGAGAATGTGGTCCGGTGATATGCCATACTGGATCCATGTACCATATAAGAATAAACCTGAGGTCTTGGCTCTCTCTCTTCTTTTACTCTTTATACTCTTCCTTTGTCTTTTTACCTGTATAGCCTGCCTACACAACCACATATTCCAGCCTTGGACTTTACCGTGGGTTCGAATCCTGGTCGAGTCAAACCAATGACGTAAAAATTGATACTTGTCATTTCCTAGCCAGACGCTCAGCATTGCTAGGATAGGGCAAGGAGCAGTGGAATGAGGAAGACCAGTCATCTGTGACTGAAATTTCCCCCGCTTAAACAACTAATGTACCAACAACAACAAAAAGACGCTTTAGAGAATTGGTTATTTCAAGCTATACAAATTACATCCAGTTATATTTGATCATAATAATTCTGAATAAGTTAAAGTTGTTTTGGGTCATCTTACGGTCCATTATTCAAACAAATATGAAGTTTGATGTAACCTAGTCAACAGAAGTCACCTGGTACACCTTAAATAATGGCGACTTCACATCTGGACATCACTTCCTGCTTGGCATGCTGGGAGTTGTCTGTCCGTTACTAAGCAACTGGAGTCTGGGCTGGCCTTGTCGAGTTCCTTGATTGGTTGTTTTCCGATCGCTCTTGGCTACAGGCGAATCGGCGGGAATGTGTTGTGCTGGAAAGTGCGTTGTTGTTTTAATTAAAGGTCCGCAGGTTAATGGTTATTGGTCTGCCACCGGTGTCGTATTGTTTACGCGGTTCTCTCCCCCCCCCCGTAAATTACCCATGTTACGAATAACATGCACTATTCACATGAAGTATAGCTTATGAGTACAAATTATATAGACCCGCACTGCGAAATCGCTGGAAGACCTACTGCCCCAGGTAATGAGAGGGAAACAACTGAGATGAATACATTATTTACTTTAGCTTTTTTTTCATTTAAAAGACAAAATGTCAATATTAAAAATTAATGTGGGTAAATAATATGTATACCCACACTGTGATACCGCTGGAAGACCTACTGCCCCAGGTAATGAGAGGGAAACAAATCAGATGAAACAATTATTTGCTTTAGATTTTTTTTTCAGTTAAAAAAAATAGTGTCAATAATGTGAGTAAATAATATATACACCCACACTGTGAAATCGCTGGAAGACCTACTGCCCCAGGTAATAAGAGGAAAACAACTCAGATGAATCAATTATTTACTTTAGCTTTTTTTTCAGTTAAAAAAAATAGTGTCAATATTAAAGATTAATATGAGTAAATAATATATAGACCCACACTGTGATATCGGTTGGAAGACCTACTGCCCCCTTTAATGAGCAGCTGAGAGGCAAACTAGTCTGATGAATAAAATATTTAGTTTAGCTTTTTCAATTCTTATTTTAAATACTGGGAATATTAAAGGAGATACAATGGAATTAGCTATGACCAAATATTGTATAACAGGAATAGCGCCAAAAAGCCAACACATGCACGTGGTGTTCTCTGTGGTGGAGTGGGTAGAGTGTCTGACTTTTTTTGAGGTCGGACTCCTAATCTGAAGGTCAGGTGTTCGATTCCCCATGCCTCCACCTATGCCAATTTGTATTTCCACTGCTGTGTATAACTTACAGCGTCATCAAAGGTCAGTTGCTCTCATACCAGGTCCATGTGGTATGGGAGGTTAAAAATCCCTTGGGTCCGTAAAGGTGTAGTCTCGGGCTTTCTTTCGACAAACACTCTAATGGTGAAAACAAGTCTATTCAGACGTATCCATAATAAATCTTCAAGAAAAAAAGAAGAAAAAGGTCCATGGTTCAATGGCGATTACAATAAAAATATAAATTTTGGAAAAAGCTATAGAACGTTGCAGCACAAGTGGTTCTAGTTGCCAACTAACAGATAGCACATAACATAACACACCGTAAGTAAAATAGATGAGCATTGTCTTGCTAAATAATCATTTGCATTTAGACTGTTGCCATCACGGCAGTAATGTGAACCTGGATCCATTGTTTATTTCTCTTGTACAACAATCTCCAGTTCGCGTAGCCATTGAAGGCAGCGTCTGCAATAATTCTTCTCTCTTAGAGGGGCAGTTACATGATCAAGACAACCTCCCTTATTCACAATTATCATGATCCCTCTTAAAGGGGCAATACCATGATCTAGACAACTTTACTTATTCACAATTATCTTGATCCCTCTTAAAGGGGCAGTGACATGTTCGAGACAACTTTACTTTTTCACAATTATCATAATCACTCTTAAAGGGGCAATACCATGATCTAGACAAATGTACTTATTCATAATTATCTTGATCCCTCTTAAAGGGGCAGTAACATGATCGAGACAACTTTACTTATTCGTAATTATCTTGATCCATCTTAAAGGGGCAGTGACATGATTGATGCACTTTTACTTATTCATAATTATCTTGATTCCGCTTAAAGGGCAGTAACATGATCGAGACACCTTTACTTATTCATAATTATCTTGATCCCTATTAAAGGGGCAGTACCATGATCGAGACAACTTTACATATTCATAATTATGTTGATCCCTCTTAAAGGGGCAGTAACATGATCGAGACAACTTTACGTATTCATAATTATCTTGATCCGTTTTAAAGGGGCAGTAAGTAACATGATCGATACAACCTTACTTATTAATATTTATCATGATCCTTCTTAAATAGGGAGTAACATGACTGATATAACTTGAGTTGAGTTTGATTTAACCACAAACATGTAGCAAGGCCACCGTATGTCGTCCCCAAGTGGTGATTCTTCAGCAAAGCAACCAATTGTAAAGTCCTCAGCTGGAATCTGTGGTTGTGTAGGCAGGCTATAATGAAATTAATACAGGCAAGAAGAGAGAGGAAGAGCATAAAGAATGAAAGTAGAGAGATAGACAATGCCCTCAGGTTTATTATTATATAGTGGTACATGGATCTGGTATGGCATACCACCTGACTGTATTCTCCAATGTGAATCAAGCATTTACAGTTCCACCAATGAACATCAAGCATTCCTGTGTCACCATGGCTACTGTGATCTGCACACCACCACCCTGCTGTGTGGCCCCCTTGGCCACCACCTGCCTGAGCTGAGTGTGTGGTGATCCGTGACTAACAGAGGGGGGAGTGGGTAGTGAGTAGAGCTCCAAGTGCCCCTAACGCACTATCTCTAGTGCCTCTTTCACACTATCTACTTAATGACTATTGACCATAAGTAAAGGATCACCATCAATTACATAAATACATTCATGCACCTGGCCCTATATACCATTTACCATTATAGACCATGTGCATTCCCCCACCGATGCGTTTTATCGGAATATTTTACACAATGTTACAATTAATTAAAGTTCATACTGATTCAATATACATCGTTGCAATAAATCGGCAATTGAATTCTTTCCCTACAATCAGATATGTAACCTTGTCACATGACTTATCATACATATGACCACAGTTTGTTGTTGTTTTATGTTCAGGCAACATATAAGGTCATATCAGGCCGGAACCGACTTGTGATAGTGCACACCCATGGGGACTTTATAGTGCTGCCTAACTGGGTGACGAGACCACGGACATTTGTTTGTTTGTTGTTGATTTATGTCCTAGCAACATCTAAGGTCATATCAGGACAGGTACCGACTTGTGACAGTGCACACACATGGCAACGTTATAGTGCTGCCCCACTGGGAGACCAGGCTGCCAGCACCATGACCTGATATCGCACTCAGTCACATTATCTTGACACTGAGCCAACCAGTCCTTGCCCTCTCCTAATAATGCAGAGTGTCAGGCGAGGAAGCGACAAGTATCAATATCTAAGTCATTGGTTTGACTCGACCGGGGTTCGAAACCATGACCCCACAATCTTACAAAACGGGAGACGGATGCTCTAACTCATTCGGTCATCCCGTCTGGTCCCACCGACAACATGACCCCCGTCCTGATACGACCTTAGATATTGCTAGGACGTAAAACAACAACAAGCACAAGACAGCATGATCTGACATCCCACTCAGCCAGCTTATCGTCCCACCGAAGCACCCAGGTCGTGTATACACGGAGGAGTTGAGATACCATAGTGCAAGTACGCGCAGTGCAACACGTATATTTTATTCAAAATTAATAGAAATGCAGAAGCCTAACCTTATGAATTTAATATAATCTATTCGTTGAAAATGTTTTCTATATGTGTACCAAGCGGTTTGTCTCTAGGTGGTGTGGTTTTAGAGATATTTGACTTCTTCTGTATGAAGATTGCTCACGGCCATTGACAATGCACTGAGTTTGGCGGTTATCCCAGTGCAAAACGTTTATTGTATTCAAAATTAATAGAAATGCAGAACCCTAACCTTATAAATCTAATATAATCTATTTGTTGTATGTTTTCTATATGTATACCAAGCGGTTTGTCTCTAGGTGTTGTGGTTTTAGAGATATATGACTTCTTCTGTATGAAGATTGCCCACCGGCCATTGACAATGCACTGAGTTTGGCGGTACGCGCCAGTGCAAAACGTTTGATTTTATTCAAAATTATAGAACTGCTGAACCCTTAACCATATAAAGTTTAATTAGTACATCTATTCGTTGTATGTGTCATCTATATTTAGTACCAAGCGGTTTGTCTCTAGGTCGCGTGTGGTTTTAGAGATATTTGACTTCTTCTGTATGAAGATGCTCATAGACATTGGGTTTGCAGTGTGACAGTGTGCCGAATAGGCCCACTTTGCGACATTACCAGCGCGTTCCGGCACACTCAAACCACATTGATGAACTCAACAAAGCTGGGGATTCCCTTAGGCAAACTGCTTAGACTTCAACCTTATTTGTAGCAAATCACCCAGCCACTAGCCACAGCTAGAGGTGCAATACTCCATGTGCCTATCCATACAGTGCCATCAGCCACTGCCAGCCGCCGCAACATGCCAATAGCATGCTGACAACGCCATTTGCTTGCATCGCGACGCTTTGATCCAGCCTGCCGGGAATAGGTTCCAGCAGTACAACATTTATCAGTTATTACGCCCGAATCGTCGATTGACACAAGTTGCGATTCTGATATATATACTATGATATATACCACGTATCTATATACAACGTTAGCTGCTCGTGAACCACCCCGAAACGACGAAGAGACTGGAGTGTTCTTGAAGCGTCGATATATTCTGCGCTTGTGGCAGGGACATACGTCATAGTGTGCCCACTTAAATTTAAAATCTGACCATCCAAGCAGGTCTGGAGACATTAGTGACCAGACACAGCTGATATCAGTGTGGCCAGGAGCAACTCACAGGTGCAGCCATAGTAGCAGAAGCAGGAACTAACTCCTATGCCAGTAGGATTGTAGGTAATAACTGATATATAGAAGAGAACTGATAAGTGGTAATGTCCTTGTTTATATTCCCATAATAGATTATAGAGCACATATTTATATATATGCACATATATATACATATATATACATATATATACATATATATACATATAGACATATACATATGTATATATATACATATATATACATATATATACATATATATGCATATATATACATATATATACATATGTATATATATATATATATACATATATATATGACACAAATGTATGTATATATATATACATACGATTTACCATATTTATGATATACATATCGTATATATATGGCACATTATCTATATATCTAATATATAATGCATATACCTAATCGGGCGTGGTGTCCGAATCGGCAGAGCGTGGTCCTCGCGTGCAGGATATCGGCAGTTTGCTTCCCAGTCGAATGAAACTAATGACTTAGAACATGTATACATAAGTCCCGCGGACTCCTAGCCTGGCGCTCCACATCAATATGATAGGGCAAGGACTTGTAAGTTCAGTGTCAGGATAATGTGAATGGGTGGGATATTGGGTCATGGGCCTGTATGCATGAACAAGTTCTTATCGGCTCCAGTGTTAAGGACCGCCACCAGGGTACCTAGCACCGGTGTTGGGAAATGGGTCATGGGGTATGTACGGAGCCAAAGCGAGGTGTAGTTAGCGAACATATCAGTTATTTATAGATTTGGGATTCCATTTGAGCCTGTTCCCGGCGAGCACCGCTATTTGACCATATCGGCGGCGGCGTTAATATCGCTTTGATTTCTTCTTTAATTTGACCAGATTTCGGTGGCAGGCTTAATATCGCTTCGATTTTAGGTTTAATTTGAGCAAATTTCACTTATTTTGTATGTTATTCTGTTAAATAAAATTGGTCAAATTAAGCCCAAAATCGAAGCGATATTAACGCCGCTGCCGCATCGGTGGCCATTTGTTCTGTTTACATTTGACAATATGAATATTGCCACCAATGTAGTAGCAGAGTTAATATCGCCTCGATGTTGGGGTTAATTTGTCCAAATTTCACTTTTTGAGTATCTTATTCTGTTAAATATGATAGCATTGTATAGATTTGGGCCTAATCAGTACCTAACACTGCCCTGAAACCTGCTACGAAGTGGTGTTAGTGTACTTGACGTTAAACTCACTGTGTTTGCATAACACCACTCCGTGCATAGCCACTTTTCACCGCTCAACTTAAAATCCCATCAAAAACCAGTTTTGGCTCGCTAACAGTAACACCGCCCCATGCATACAGGATGGTGTCGGCAGCCTGGTTTCCCAGTGGTGCAGCACTGTAAAGTTGCCATGAGTGCGTGCTGTCACAAGTCGGCACCCGTTCTGATAGGACCTTAGATGTTGCTAGGACGTAAAGCCAACCACCAATCTATATATTCCTATATATCTATGTATATATATTTATATATAACGATATACATAGCGATATATATAGCGATATATATTGCGATATATATTGCGATATATATGCATATATATTTATATAAACACAATTATTTGGTAGAGTCGTTGCAGATGTGGAAGAGGGGGTGTTTATGTTGCTAAAATGAGACTGGGGTTTCCATGGTAACTGCTGCCTCTTATTTCCTCATCCCTCCCGAATCATTGCCATCCAGCTCTGGTGGTGTTGAACCCGGCAGCCAGATGTGGGTGTGTAATACCCCAGTCACACGAGGCCAGCATTCGCTTATGATCGATTTGCCACATCAAAACGTGCTCATTGCACCCTCCTTATGCCCTCCTTAAGTGCTGGTGGCGCGAGGACGCCAACCTCCCAGGGTTCATTTCGGAAATTTTGGACGCAAGGAGGGTGCAAGTGCTGCTGCACTTGTAACCTCCTTGCATCCAGTTTGGTCGGCGCCATTAAAAAGTGGTTGGCGATCTGACACCATCAGGTAGCCGATCTCTTGGCTGGCGAGTTGGTGCCAACTTGGCCCCGACATGGCGCTGACCTGGCGGCACCAACTCATGCAATGTAGCGCCGACTTGGCACCGCCTTGGTGCCGACCAGCGCCGCCTTGCTGCCGACAGGGGCCGCCTTGGTGCCGACAGGGGCCGCCTTGGTGCCGACCAGGGCCACCTTGGTGCCAACCCAGTGCCAACTCGCAGCCGCCTTGGTGCCGACCCAGCGCCGACCATGGTTTTGAATCAATGTATCGAGTGGGATGCTGGGTGGTTGGCGTCCTTTTGAGCATAAGGAGGTTGGTGGCGAATGCAGGCTCTCGTGTGACTGGGCTATTGGTATGTGTGTGAGTGGTTGTGTGGTTGTTTGAGTTTTACGTCCCAACAACATCTAAGGTCATATCAGGACGGATACTGCCTTGTGACAGGGCACACTCATGACAACTCTATAGTGCTGCCCCACTGGGGGATCAGGCTGTCAGCACCATGAACTGATATCCCACTCAGTCACATTTTCCTGACACTGAACAATCTAGTCCTTGCCCTATCCTAATAATGCAAAGTCCCTGGCTAGGAAGCGACAAGTATCAATTTTGTAAGTCATTGATTTGACTTCAGTGGGAATTGAACGCCCGATCTCCTGAATGGGAGCCCTGCGCTCTACTGATTCGGCCACCGCACCCAGTACCAAAACGGGAGACGGACGGTCAACTCATTCCGCCAACCCCTCTGGTGTGTGTGAGTGTGTGTCTGTGCTGGTGTGTAAGGGTGGGATTGGCAGCGAGAGGAGGGAAGAAGAGAGGTGAAACATGTGGGTCAGTATTAGAGTCGGCGAAATGTCAAGGTCACCGCTCTGCATGTGAGCGGGATTGGGGTGGGTTGGAGGCAGGGTCTTGGGTTGCCTGGGTTAAATCTAATGAGGTGATATGATGTAATGGGGGTGGAGGTGAGGAGGCGTGAAATAGGGTCGGGGTGGCTTGTAATAGGCGATTTCCACCACCAACACGCCCTCTAGAAGCAGTGGGAAGGACTATTTTAGGGAGCAGCTCATTTTGTACTATGCTCTGTGCAAAAGGTCTTATATTTATAGAGGATTTCCATCATCAACCTGTCCTCTGGTCGCAGTGGTAAGAACTAGTGTTTGGGTAGTTTAGTGTGTACCGTGCTTTGCGCAAAAGGTCTTATACGTGATGTCCATCACCAACACGCTCTCTGATTTCGTTAGTAATCACTAATGGTTTAGGTAGTGGCTGACTATGCAGCATACATTGTGGAAAATGTCTTATAGAGGATTTCCGTCGAAAACCCGCCCTCTGAGGCAGTTGGGTAGTATTGTGTGTTGCAGCACACTGAGCAGCATGTTCCATGGAAAAGGTCTTACATATTCATTCTATCAGCAAATTACGGACGGGGCTGCCCTCAATGGAAGATCTTCTGATCAAATAGAATCTCCGGTGAACTGGACACCTCATGAGGATGTCATCAGACAGTCTACCAAAAGCAGATCCTCTATTCTCAACTGTCTTCTGGTTACAGAAAGAGAGGGTGCCCTCGTCTCCGGTTCAAGGATACCATCAAGAGAAACCTGAAGACGAGAGACATTAAGACCGACTCATTGACGCAACTCTCACAGCAGAGAGCTAAATGGAGAACGGCAGTCAAGTAATGAAAGCAGTCTTTGTCACATGGTGACCAACAGCATGATGATGATGATGATGATGATGGTAGTGACAACAAACAATATTGTGCGTCCTGGCTTAGTACTCAAGTCCCATGAAAAATTGAAGATTTCCACCACAAACACACCATCTGATGGCAGTGGCAGCAACTAACATCATGGGTAGTGGCTTAGTACACATGCCCCATGGAAAATGTGTGGGTTTGCGATGGTGAGGCAGTGGGGCGGTGCAGTGTGGGTAGGGATACGAAGGCCGGACGGCTGATAGAGCTGGGCGATGGGGGAGTAGAGTACTAGAAGAGACGGTTTATGACTGCATCGGCGTTCAGGGACAGGGTTAAGATCAAAGGGGCCCTCGCACCGCCTCGACCTTGTGATTTACCCGCCCTGTGCTCTCTCTCGAAATCCTCCGGGGAGAACCAACCCCCCACACCGCTTCCCGCCGCTCTCAGCCTACCAACCTGCAATCACATATCTCAGCCTTTTATTGGCGAACTCCTACCCACCAAACAGCGATACTATAACTTCACCGCATGGATTTTTCTGGGTGGATGGGAAAGCCACAATGAGATGAGTAAGATGCCTGGTCTCTCTGCTGGGGGTTCCCGGGTTCGATCCATAGCCGAGTCGATTGAATGGATTGTGCACTGAGCAGTTGGGATGGCCGAATTGGTGAGAGCGCTGGCTGCCTTCCCATATGAGAAGTCATGGGTTCGAACCCCGAAGTTAAAGCTATGACTTTAAACAGTCGATACGTGTCGATACTATGACTAGATCTTGTTGCTTTTTAGCAAGGCGCTTGGCATTATTAGGATTGAACAAGGACTGGTTTGTGCAGTATCGGGATAATGTGACTGAGTGGGATAGCAAGGCTTCGTGCTGTTGGCCCAGTCTCTCAGTGGGGCAGCACTGTGAAGTCGCCATGAGTGACAGAAGTAAGTACCCATCCTGATATGACTGACCTTAGATAATGCTAGGACAACAAACAGAAAAAGACAGAAAAAAAAGAAGAAGAACAAAACGAAAAGAACTGAGACCAGACGGGTTGGCCGAATGAGTTAGGGCATCCGTCTCCCGTGTTGGTAGATCGTGGGGTCGTGGGTTGATACTTGTTCTTCCTAGCCTGCCGCTCGGCATTATTAGGATAGGAAAAGGACTGGTTTGCTCAGTGTCAGGATAATGTGACTGCATGGGATATCAGGTCATGGTGCTGGTGGCCTGGTCGTCCAGTGGGGCAGCACTATAAAGTCAACATGAGTGTGCATTGTCAAAAGTAGGTACCCGTCCTGATATGCACTTATATGTTGCTAGTATGTAAAACAACAACAAACAAACAAAAAACCGCTGCAAACAAGCAGCGTTTCGGGGAGCCGGGTGGGGGTGGGGGTGGGATGGTGGGGGGGTTGCCTTCTATTCCGCTAGTTGGCGCGACAGGGCGACATATATACTATGGAGCGCGCCCAATGCGTCAGTCCACCGTTCTACACATCGCCATAATAACTCACTGTACTTTAATTTGTATTTTGAATGTGATTCGGTAGGGCATTTGTCAGCCCAGCCAGATACTATCAATATATATATTTACTATACAATGATGTCAAATAAAGATTGTATCATCCACTCCAGTCTTCCTCCTGATGCATACCTTACATATATACAGGTTTGAAAGTAAGCATCGTTATTGAATAACAATGTTTGTTTTGTTGTTTGGTGTTGTTTTACCTCCTAGCAAGTATCTAAGGTCATATCAGGATGGGGACCGACTTGTGACAGTGCGCACTCATGGCAATGTTATAATGTTGCCCCACTGGAAGACCAGGCTGCCAGCACCATGACCTGATATCCCACTCAGTCACATTATCCTGACACTGAGCCAACCAGTCCTTGCCCTATCCTAAAAATGCTGAGTGCTAGGCTAGGAAGTGACAAGTATCAATTTTTAAGTCATTGGTTTGACTCGACCAGGGTTCGGATCCACGACCCCACGATCTACCAACATGAGAGACGGACGCTCTAACTCATTCAGCCAACCCGTCTGGTTTGAATAACAATGAGATGATGTGCATGGAACTAACGCATATAGCACCAGCTACAACTAAAGGAACCCTACTTCCGCACTGCAATGTTTCCTCTTTAATGAACAGTTATATTGGTTATGTGTTAATTGCTTCTTTTTGTTTTACTCATTAAAGCTGCATAGCCCGCTGAAGCATCACATTTAAAAAACCAAAACAATTATTTTATATCTATATCTACATATCTAACTTAGACACTGATGTACTTATTAAACAATTGTTTCTGAATAGAAGAGAAGTCAATTTAATTGAATCTGTTATTGTGGAAGCCCTATGGTGTCAGGACTTTTGGCATGCTTCCCAAAACTAATGTAACATGTTTGCACTTCAAATATTTCAAATGTTAGCCTTTTAGAATCAAATTTATTTTTAACTAAAGTAAAGTCGATTATAATGATGAATCTAATATAGTTATCTTTAACAAATTACAGAATCTCAAAACCATCAGAGTATGCAACTTTAAAGTGGTAGGAACATGACCAACACAACTTTAATTATTCAGAATCAGCGTGACTGAAAATAACAATTCATGGTTGGAATATCTCCAAACAACCAATATTCTATTCTACAAGTTAAGTAAGGCCCAATCAAGGCTAAGGGGCACTGTAGTCAAGCTGTCCGTATTACTGTTGTTCAACCCTAACGGCCCTTCTGAACAGTTAAGGCTATATTTAGTAGTTCCAGGTGCAATATTTATAGAATTTTAAACTCGCAGGGCTATATTTAATAGTTCCAGGTGCAATATTTATAGAATGTTAAACTCGCAGGGCTATAATTAGTAGTTCCAAGTGCAATATTTATAGAATTTAAAAGGCGCAGGGCTATATTTAGTAGTTCCAGGTGCGATATTTATAGAATTTTAAACTCGCAGGGCTATATTTAGTAGTTCCAGGTGCAATATTTATAGAATTTTAAACTCGCATAGTCCGAAGGGCTTAACTTTCCACCTTTATTTATTACATAAACATAGTAGGTTGATTGTTATAATGTACAATAACTTTGTCTGACATATTAAAAAAGATTATAAGTGGCTAGGTAACGTTGAAGATATTTGAAGTGAAAACATGCCAAAGTGATTTTGGCAAGCACATCAAAACTCTGACACCATAGGTTTCAGCAGTAATGGGTTCTATTAAATTGACTGAGTATTCCGTTCTATGCAGCAACAAGTGTTTAATAAAAGCTGCATAGTCCGATGAAGCTTCACATTTTCAAAACCAAAACAATTATCTGGAATTGATTCTACATACCTAACTTAGATACTGATGCATGCATAAAACATGTGTTGCCACATAGCAGAGAATACTGAGGCAATTTAATATAACCTGTTACTGCTAAAGCCTATGGTGTCAGAGCTTTGGCAAGCTTGCTGAAACTAATTTGATATGTTTGCACTTCAAATATGTCAAAACATAAGTGTTTAAAATAAACAGGACTTGAAGTTAAAGCAAGGTCGATTATAACGGTCAGGTTAATCTATTTATCTCAGAAAAATTACAGAAACTCAACACCATCGGACTATGCAACTTTAAGTTCAGTGATATCTAAGTTGGAGATTCAGGATGAAATCTAGATGAGTGTTTTGGTTTCCAGAATGTGACACTTTCATTACACTGTGCACCTTTAATACTTTGTTTATAATAGTCTGATAAAAGTATCACATTTTAAAAAGCAAAACATTTGTCTATATTTGAACCTACATATCCTTCCGATATCCTAGGAATTTCAAATGCAAGCTAAAGTAGCTTGTGTGTTAGGAGGTTTAACCTCCTAGCACCATCTACAGTTATTTGAGCCTGTCTCAAAAGGTGATAACTCTTCTTTTTGTTGTTGTCCATTGTAACGATTGACACAAAACAGCATAGAAACAGTTACACTGAAAACACAAAGAGATTTGCTTCAAATCAATATATATTCTATTGGGATTATGAAACAGCAGGTAAAAACCAAATCAGTTTATCTTGAGTAAAAGCATAAGTAGATAGTATGTTGAATTTTACAATGGACAAAGTTGTCCCATATTGCTTAGCACCTTTTGAGACAGTCTCATATACCCTCTCACTGTCTGTAGTCGGCTACTTAGGAAATTGTCCAAGGGAATGCCGGCCATCCCGGAGTATTTAAATGAAAATAAATTGTTCCGGTAGGGGGCACTGTGCTGATGTATAAGGGTCATGCGCCTTCGCCAGCATGGGGTCTAATCAAAGGGTTGCCGCATCCCGTCCTACTAACACAATACCCGACCGAGTAGGTGAACACATTCATGACTATAATCAAAGTTGGTTTACTGGGCTTGCCTCTTTAATCGGCTTACCGTCGACCTGGGCGTGGAATTTAGGGTAAATATTGCAGCGCGTTGAAAATAGATATTTGCTAGTATGTCCTCAACCCATCCTAGTATCCCTCCCACACACACCCTCCCCTATGTGGCGTCCTCCCTTCGACCTACCCCTCCTGCTACCCTACCCCTCCTGCTACGCTACCCCTCCTGCTACCCTACACATCCTGCTACCCTACCTCTCCTGCTACCCTACCCCTCCTACTACCCGACCCCTCCTGCTACCCTACCCCTTCCGCTCTTGCTCCCTACCACACTCGAGGTTCATCAGTGCTCTCCCTCCTCTCCACCTTCCTTCTCCCTTTCCCTCCTCTCCTCCTCCCCTTACACATCTCTCTATCCTACCCTTCTTTCCCTGTCCCTTCTGGTCTATCTTCTCTCCCCCCTCTGCCCTTTCCTCCTCCTCCTTTCCGCACCCCCCCCCCCTTTCCTCTCCTCTCCATCCCCACCATTCTTCCTCTGCACCTCCTCGTCTCCCTCCAATGTGTTGCTACCTTGTCGTGGTGGGGAGGCTTGTGTGCCTCCATGACCATGAGAGCTATACCGGCAGGTGGGGAGGGGGGGGGGGGGAGGTGGGGGGGGCTAGCCCCCCTGGCAGGTTTAACCAAGCCGAGCAGGACTCATGGTAGAGGACAGAATAAGAGCAGCAACTGGTCCTCCAGGTTGGGGGTTGGGCGTGGGGCCAACAACCCCACCCCGGAAAATGAACAACATTACAGAATCACAAACAAGAAACTCAAGGCCCAGGACCGGGAAAACTGGAGAGCCCTTGTTCCTGGCCTATGCCCAAAGTTGGGCGGTAGGCGACACATTCATCTACGACACGGCTGAGGAGGTGTTTGTGTGGATGGGCGCTGATGCCTCAACAGGTGAAGAAGAAGACCTCCTCGTCTGCCTCGCATCTTCCCCCTCTCCATCTCCTCTTATCGTCCCTCCTCCGCTCCTCTCGCCCTCCTCCTATCCTCCCCCGTCTCCCCTCCACCCGCTCCCGTCTGTCTTTATACCCCTCCCCTCCCCTTCCATCGCCCGTCTTCTCCCTTACTTCCTCATCCCTGGCCAAACCCAAACCTAGTATTCAGTTATTCCCTCTCCTTGTCCACCCCTCGCTCCCCCTCCGCTCCCTCCCCTCCCCATCTCCCTTATCTCTTCCCTCCTCATCCCTGCCCAAACCCAAACATAGTAGTCAGTTCTTCCCTGTCCTTCTCCACCCCTTCCTCCCCCTCCCCATATCCCCATCTCCCTTATCCCTTCCCTCCTCATCCCTGCCCAAACCCAAACATAGTAGTCAGTTCTTCCCTCTCCTTCTTCAGCCCTTCCTCCCCCTCCGCTCCCCTCCCCATCTCCATTCCCCCTCCCCATCTCCCTTCCCCTCCCCTGCTCCTGCGTGCCACATTCTAGTTTCGTTATGTCCCGCTTATCCTTCTCCACCCCACTTCCTCCTCCTCCCCACTCCTCCTCTCTCCTCCCATCCCCACTCCCCCCCTCCCCCTGCTGCCTGCTCCCGATCTAGTTTCGTGAGTTCTCTCCCTCTCCCCCTCCCTCTCCCCCTCCCCCTCCTCCTCCCCCTCCCCCTCCCCCTCCCCCTCCCCCTGCCCATCCCCTCCTCCTCCCTGCCCCTTTCTACGTTCGTCAGTTCTTTCTCTCGCCCCCTCCCCCTCCCCCTTCCCTGCTCCCTCTCCCACCCTCTCCCCCTCCTACCCTCCTCCCTGTCCCACTCTACATTCGTCAGTTGTCCCTCCCCCCTTCCTCCCCCCTCCCGCTCCCACCCTCCCCGCTCCCACCCTCCCGCTCCCACCCTCCCGCCTGCCCCGCTCTGGTTTCCGGAGGCTCTCTGCGCTCCCGTCCCATGTCCCGCCCCAGGTGCCGCCCCCTTTGCCGCCCCCTTCCCTAATCCTCCAGGCCAACGCATTCATTTAGTGAGGCGACAACCAGTGACAGTTGTGTTCCTCTCTCTGTCTCCCCATCTAGCTAGCTGGCTAGATGCGGATGTTGGGGGGATTGCGGATGTATACAAAGACCCTCGCGTACATATTTTAGAGTTACTTTTTTAGGGGTTGTTTTGTTTGTTTGGTTAACAAATATATGTGTTCATCATCTACCAGGATGGGTACCGACTTGTGACAGTGCATACTCATGGTGACTTTACCAACTGAATACAGAAGATAACTTCTGTTTACATTCTAAATACTATGTAAATACTCACATTGATCTGACTAATATTGATCTAGTTATACAACACTACTGTTACCATATTGCTATGGAACTTTTGGGTTACAGAATTTCAGTGTGTTCCATCCTGCAAATTGTGTATTCAACAGTTATTGTATACCGTATTCTATATACATTTTGTGTAAATAACCCTGAATTGAAAAATGGCTGGAAGACCAGTGATTTGGCACTGACAAAAGACTTACTCACCAGAATAAACATATTTACAACCAACAACAATTTAACAAATAGTGCTGCCCCGCCAGGAGACCTATCCTGCTGGTACCACCACCCGATATCCCATTAAGTCACATTATCCTGATACTGTGCTAACCATTCCTCACATTATCCTGATTCCTATAACTGCCAAGCAACAGGCTAGGTATTGACAAGCATCGAGTTTGTAAGTCATTCCCTTGACTCGGCCAGGCATCAGATCATACCCAACACTTCCTGCAATGGAAGCAGGATTTGTTTTAGTTTTGTTACCGAATCGGCCATTCCGTCTGAAAGGATATTCACTGACAAATGAATTGACAGTATTCTCGCCCAGTGTAATAAGGTATGAGTGACAGTTTGCCGCGCCCTTTAGGGATGGGGAGAACCGGTGGCAGCACCATTGGTCACGTGTGAGGTCAAAGAGGCCGAATTTGTACAATATATATGTAGTAGTCTGCACTGACCATTCAGGCAAGTAACCACATATACAGGTAGGTGTGGGTAGTGTGTTGATATCAGGGAGCCTAGGTGGTGTAATGGTTAGCACACTGGCCCGGAATGCATAGAGATGTGGGTTCGAGTCCCGCTCTAGGCGCAATACTTCCCATTTTCATCACCCCCACGACACTGGTTGCCGTGACCATGATCCTGTACAAGCTACGCGCTGTATAGTTGTTGAACCTACCCTGTGTATGTATGTATTAGTGCATTACCTGTATGTATGTAATTGTAATCATTAAAAGACTTACAATTCCAGGGGGACGAGTGTAGTAGTCTGCACTGACCATTCAGACAAGTAACCACATAGACAGGTAGGTGTGTGTAGTGTGTTGATATCAGGGAGCCTAGGTGGTGTAATGGTTAGCACACTGGCCCAGAATGCATAGAGATGTGGGTTCGAGTCCCACTCTAGGTGCAATATTTCCCATTGTCATCACCCTCACGACATATATAAACAAGTAATTCTCTTCTCCGCCTTTATACTCGCATAATACGTTATACATCATATATATAATCATACATAAAACTTCCGAGCGAGTGGAGTCTCAAGCCCCTGGCAGGAGGTGAGCGGTGCATGCCGGGACCCCACACCCGCTTGGTTGGAGGGGGGGGGGGGTGCTCCAGATGGCATGCGATAACGGCCTTATCACTATCCATATATACCTATTTATAATCTGGAATGAGAAATCGCCGATGTTGCCTTGGTCACATGGGTCAGTTACACTCTTATGTTTAATAGTCAAATATTTAGATTTCTATTTTGTCTTTTTCATTATTCTAAGCTCTAATCTTTATATATATATATTGTATAATCAATTATGGGAATATAAACAAGGACACTACCACCCACACTTTCCTTCCTTTCTGTGTACCCATCTCCTGACCATGTGCTGCCTACTGCACCGGGCCTTGGTTCCATCTGCTACCACACCGGCGCCACCTGCAGTTGGCCACTATCGCCTTTGGACCGGCGCAGATGGACTACTTAATATATTCCCGTCAGAGAATATATGTTTTCTCAACCAGTCTTGTCTTTTTGTTGTTTTGTTTACCAGGCACCAACTGTTTATATATATCCTCCGGTGCGACTGACAATGTCGACCAGGAGGAGGGGGGAGGTGAGCACAGGAGGCGCCACCTGTCAAGTGCGGAGTCTTTAAGGAGAATAACAATGGTATCGAGTAATATAATAATATAGTACAATAAGGAAACAATTCCCTTCGTATTGTTTTATTTGCATAATACGTTATACACCACATATGTGTATATATGTATATATATGTATATATACACACATATAAGTATATATATATATATGTATATACATATGTATATATACACACATATCTATATATATACAAGTATATACATATATCTATATATATATTATGTATGCATTTGAATCTCTTGCGCATCTGGGATGCCATCAATCACCTTGCGTTCTTCCAGCTATGAATCATCATTTCAGACACCCTCCGGTATCAAATCCCCATTTCTGGGGGGAAAACATCCTCGACATATATACACATATATTTGAAATTCGGGCGGCAAGTGAGGAAGCCTGCCAATCTCGCGGCCAATGCTGGCCGCTCGTGGCGCTGACGGCGGCGCATCGGAGCGAATTCCAAGCCGTCCAGCGATTGGATATAATACATAATAATATGAATACTCAGTTACATAGACAGCAAGGCTGGGCACCGCCATTTTAGATATGCACATATATGTATATATTATATATATATATATATATATATATATATGGTGGTCTGCACTGACCTCTCAGGCAAGGAGCCACATATACAGGTGGGCGTGGGTAGTGTGGTGATATCAGGGAGCCTAGGTTGTGTAATGGTTAGCACACTGGCCTGGAATGCAAATAGATGTGGGTTCGATTCCCGCTCTAGGGGCACTATTTCCCATTTCCACCCTCCCCCCCACGGCATATATATATATATATATATATATATATATATATTGTATGTGTATAGTGGAGAAGTATATATGTATATACTAGTCATGCCTGTGCGTAGGTGTCTATATATTAAAGTTTATTGCGCTATACACATTTCAATTTTTAGGCAAGAGTGCGGTCTCGGGTGTGTTAATATCAAAACAGCCCAGTTGTTGAAATCCATATTACATGATCCCACTCAGTCACAGTATCCTGATACTGAGCTAACTGATCCAGACTACTAGGTAGCGACAAGTATCACTTTTGGAAGTCATCGGCTTGACTCGGCCGTGACTCGAACCCCAACCTTCCGCATGGGAAGCCAGCACTTTCACCAATTAAGCCTCCATATGCAGGTATTGCAGTACTTACCTGCTAAAATACCTCAGGGAGTTTGACGCCCCTGCCTTGCAAAGTTATAAACCACTGCCTTGTGGTGTACAGGTACTTGATAGAACCAAAGGCTAAGGGAGCAAACCCTAACAGAAAACCATGCTTCCGTGGCAGCATTAAGGGCGGTGATGAATGGAACTCCCAACATCTTCCGACCAGCCACTGCAGGGACAAATAGTTTGCGCCTGTCTTTGATGTGTTCTTGCCGGTGTGAGACCTCTATTTGCTCCCCAAGAGAGTGCTGCTAGTAACTTGCAAAAGCCAGCAGCACTTCAACACTTTGCAAGCAGCTTTTATGAAATGCACAACCGCACAAAATAGCGGCGCTTAAGAAATAAAAAGCAGTGTTTGTCGCATTGCGACCGACAGCATGATGATGTGCTCACACAAGGAACTTATCATACTGGCTGAAATATAAAGAGTTATATAAATACACGTATCATAGAAATGATATTATGCAAATTGTCTCTCTGTATGCGATATTCATCGAATTGGGTGTAGCGTCAATACAGTTTGTGGTGCCGGAATGCTGCAATAACTTTATTAATATGACACCTAGGTCCATGGATTGCTTTCTTCCCTGTAGGCAATTGGGTTTCCTGCATTTCCATCCTAATTTGATGTGATATGATATGCATAGAAATTGGTAGGTTATTCCACCAACCCGATCTTACATACTTAGTACCGTAAGCTACATATTATACCGGACCTGGTGGCCGAATCGGTAGAACGCAAGCTTCCCGCGTGGAAGGTCGGAAGTTCGATTCCCGGTCGAGTCAAACCAATAACACTTACAAAATTGTAACTTGAGACTTGTCGATTCCTAGCCTGGCGCTCTGCATTATTAGGATTGGACAATACATATAATGTATTGGTCTGCACTGACCTCTCATGTAACGAGCCGCATAGACAGGTGGGTGTGGGTCGTGTAGTGATATCAGGGAGCCTAGGTGGTGTAATGGTTAGAACCCTGGCCCAGAATGCAAAGGGATGTGGGTTTGAGGCACAATATATCCTCTTTTCATCACCCCGACAACACTGGTTGCCGTGATCATGAACCTGTACAAGCTATGTGTTGTCTGACTGTTGAACCTACTCTGTGTATGTGTAAGTGCACTGCCTGTATGTATGTAATTGTAAGCATTAGAAGACATACAATTCCAGGGGGACGAGTGTAGTGGTCTGCACTGAGATCTCAGGCAAGGAGCCAGGTAGGCGTGGGTAGTGTGTTGATATCAGGGAGCCTAGGTGGTGTAATGGTTAGCACACTGGCCTGGAATGCAAAGACATGTAGGTTCGAGTCCCGCTCTAGGTGCAATATTTCCCATTTTCTTCACCCCACAACAATACATATAATATATATATATATATGCTCTATAATGACATTATAGGAATATAAACAAACAGATACCGCTCTATTATTTTCTATCCAGTATTGTATGTATACGACTAACACCATTATCTATGCTGATTAAGAAGAGGAAATTCCAATCGCTGACAATTGGTCTTCCTCATTCCACTTCCCATCTCCCTATCCTAACCGCTCCAAGTCCCAGGCTAGGTAGCGACAAGTATAAATTGTTATGTCGTTGGTTCGACTCGACCAGGGTTTTGTAATCACACGCTATTGAATCCCACGACCTGCCATGTATGGAATTGGATGCTCAACACATTCGGCTACCCCATCTGCTTGTCTTACATACTTCTTGGTGAGTGGTTTATTGGTATCACTGCTCCGCTGTTTATATATGGTGGGTGCCTCTGAGGGACCCCGGCTCCATCTCCCCACGCGCCCTGGACTTAGCCGGAGACTGATCCCAGAAATGCCGTGAGTAGTGCATGGAAAGTGGCGGAGCGCCCGGGCACGGCGTCAGCCAGAGACACCTAGCGAGCATCACGGAGGATTGCCGTAAATCAGCCATAATCGCCACCACCCCCACCCACCACCCCCCTCCCCCCGCCACACACACACACGCCCACCGCAACCCTCCACCCCCACACAAGCCCTGCCCTTCCACCATTAATCTTCCATCGAGACTAGCACCTTTTACTAAATCCTCGCCACTCCCATCTAGACTAGCACCTTTTACTAAATCCTCGCCACTCCCATCGAGACTAGCACCTTTTACTAAATCCTCGCCACTCCCATCGAGACTAGCACCTTTTACTAAATCCTCGCCACTCCCATCGAGACTAGCACCTTTTACTAAATCCTCGCCACTCCCATCGAGACTAGCACCTTTTACTAAATCCTCGCCACTCCCATCGAGACTAGCACCTTTTACTAAATCCTCGCCACTCCCATCGAGACTAGCACCTTTTACTAAATCCTCGCCACTCCCATCGAGACTAGCACCTTTTACTAAATCCTCGCCACTCCCATCGAGACTAGCACCTTTTACTAAATCCTCGCCACTAGAATTTGCGATTCAAACAATGGGAGGGCCCCATATATACATACGGTTTGTTGTTGTTGTGTGTGTTGTTGTTTTACGTCCTATCAACATCTAAGGTCATATCAGTATGTGTACCGACTTGTGACAGTGCGCTCTCATGGTGACTTTATAGTCCTGCCCCACTGGAAGACCAGGCCACCAGCACCATGACCTGATATCCCACTCAATGGCATTATCCTGACACTGAGCCAACCAGTCCTTGTCCTATCCTAATAATGCCAAGCACCAGGCTAGGAACCGACAAGTATCAATTTTTAAGTTATTGGTTTGACTCGACCAGTGTTCGAACCCACGATCTACCAACACGGGAGATGGACGCTCTAACTCATTCGGCCATCCTGTCTGGTATACATGAGGTCCTTACAGACATGTATATATATATATATATATACAAATATATATAATACAAGGAGTAGTTCGCGTACATGTATTGCGAGTTTATATCTGCTGGTCCTTCATGAAGGACTGAAGCTTCGACACAGTGTGCAAACATGCCAGCCGCAGCTTCAGTGTATATACCGGAAGTTAGGGTCGGTGCCCACCCAGCGCCATCCTTCACTATAGACCCTATCTTTTAAACTCATATTGCGCCTCTAACCACATGCTTCCTGCATATCAAACGTGGCAGGGTTCTTGTGGTAATTGTCTCTAATCTAGTTTGTAGTGAAATTGTCTAGCCAATATTTTGCAATTCGGCCACGCGTATAGTTTGGCCATGCCCTGTTTGTACCCACGTGAGCCCATCAGCAGGACATCTATACATATAAACTTCAGCAATATATGTAAACTTCGGCACTACATATAATATATATATTATATATATATAATCTATCAGATATAATATATACATATAATCTATAAGATATACTATATTGTAAATAATATAATATATATACATAAATAAATATTGCATATATAATATATATATTATATATACTATATGAGATATACTATATATATAATCTATCATATATAATATATATAATGTAAATAATATATGATATATAGTATCACTATATTTGGTATAAATAATATATATCATATATATATAATGTATATACGGTATATACTTTATATAATATATAATATATATATAATATGTATACTATATCTAATATATCTAATATATATAATATGTAATATATATAATATATATAATATATAATTATATAATATATATAATATATATACTTATATACTATATATACTATATATAATATATATAATATATATAATACATATAATACATATAATATATATATAAGCCTACCCTACGAATTGACAAGAGACAGTAGATTATGTTGGTTTGTTTATTCGACTCCAGGCTGAGCAATACATGCTCTACCTAATATCGAGGCAAGTGACGATTCGAACCAACTCGAGCAGCGTCGAAACCGCCAGGACCGCAGCAGGGCCAGCGGACGACGGCGATTGGACAATATTGAGTATAATCAAAACTAATAAATAATAAATAATTCTCTGAGCGTTTGTTTGTATATAATAGATATATATCTATAAGATATATAATACCTATGCTATATATACTATATATAATATATATAATATATATAATATATATAATATATATAATATATATAATATATACACACTTTGCCCACACCCACTTCTACCCACATACGCCCGCCTGTGGTATATATATATATATATATACTACATTGGCCCGTGTGCAGCTATTTGCCGGTAGCCTTGTGGGGGAGCTTTTTGGTGCAGTGATCTATCACTTTCAGGGGTGTGTGTGAGGGGCTGGAGGAGTGGCGGGGGAGGGGGGGGGGGCAGGCGAGAAGCGCAAAGGAAGAACTAAGCCTGATAGAGGATGTACTTGGTGACACTAAAAAAGTGGAAGCTCATAAGAGAGGAAATAAAGGAAAACATAAGCGGGAAAAAACGGAACTAAACAGCAAGTTGAGCATGACCTATCTCCGTCATCACTCTTGTTGAGTAAATGTGTGAGACTTGCTCTTGCACTTCTATTACCCATTAGTGTAAGGCACACCACGTTGTTCAGCACTGGCTTACTGCGCCGCCGTTCGTATCTAGCACATTAGCTGGTGCGAATCGAGAGTGGTGGCACATATTATTGCGCAACTTCGGTATTGACCCCGATGTATGTGTAACAGAAATGGTGACATTTATGCACTTGTATTACCCGTTAGTGTAAGAAATGGTGACTTGTATGCACTTCTATTAACCGTTAGTGTAAGAAATGGTGACTTTTATGCGCTGTTATTACCCGTTAGTGTAAGAAATGGTGACTTGTATGCACTTCTATTACGCATTAGTCTAAGAAATGGTGACCTGTATGCACTTTTATTACCCGTTAGTGTAACAAATGGTGACCTGTATGCACTTCTATTACCAGTTAGTGTAAGAAATGGTGACTTTTATGCACTTTTATTACCCGTTAGTGTAAGAAATGGTGACTTAAATGCTACTAGGACGCAAAGTCCCAACAGACAAACCCACCAACATTGGGCACCCTCTGTCCTGTTCTCTTCTTCACAACGAGCTCTCCGTTTGTTCAACTGTCCGTGATCTACCCAATGGTAACTCACTCAACGCACTGCCTGCTCTCCGCCCTCCTCATATTTCCTCCCACCATCCCTCCTCTGTTCATTCCCTTCACTAGAACACTTAGTCCAATCTATACAAATAATCATGCACCCACTCTAAAGATCTGGTCACATGATCTTCCCATGGATTTGCCAACTATGGTTGTTGCTATAAATGTTTTTTTATATATATTTTTTTTTTATTGAGGCTGTATTTATACTGTCCATAGCATATAAGCCTGGGTACCCAGGCTTGTTTTCAATGCTGGCCAGTTGTAGTGTTGGTGTTATCTTACCACACAGTGGCTGCTGATAAGGTATTTGATTGCCTGCATTTCAGTAGCAGATAGATAATTGGTTGGTATGGTTAGTAGCCTATGCTAGTTTTTTTGGATGTTCTTGGTATATAGGTATTTATTTTTCTACTCTTATTACTAGACTAGCCTACTCCTAAATGTATTTATAATAATATACATTTTAAAGACTATAAGTATGAATGTGCCAAGAAACGCCTACATTAATTTGTCCTTTCTCTTCTATACTTCAATTGAGAGAGTTTGGGTTAATATACAATATTAGCTATTATATATATATTGTTTGCTAGTGAATTGTTGACGCTAGATGATTTCACAGGATATGTGTGGTATAACTAGTTATGCTAATATTATATAGGCTATCCATGCAGCGACCGGCTGGGGTTGGGTGGGTGCTGTGCCACCTATGCTATCCCGACCGATGTAGCCTCGAGCCCTCATCAGCCAATCAGGGCGAGAGGCAGCCCCGGAGGTGTCGACCTCAGGCGCTATCGCCTCTAATCCGCGATATTATCTCGGATTTAGTGTAATAACTAATATAAATAGTAGTACACATAATTACGCAAAGGTTATGAAGTGTAAGTATCAACATCACAGCAGTCAAGATTTGCCCATGGTAAAAGACTACATTGTGTAAGAGAGATAAAAAAGCTGTCAGTGAAACTCTCTAGATAGCAACAGATAGGGTATCATTCTTGCTCGTTCTCAATAGACTACATCACGGTTCCAGCGGCGCGGTGCATTGTGGGATGTGTCAGAGCAAAACAACCCCCCCAAAAGCACATGGCACATGCTAATACACTGGGTGCAGCAATGAAATGTGCTAGTTTCAGCTCATCTCAGCTCTTCTTTGAAACATAGAATACTAACTAAAAATATATATATAATAAATTAAGATATTAATCTTTTAGCCAGCATTGCATTTACATCAATATAATCAGCACATCTTATGCCATGTGTATCTAGATTTAGAAAGATCTAGGCACTCAGACTAGTGTTAGAGCCATAGCCAGAGTACTCAATGCATTGTCAATGGCAGTGAGCAATCTCCATACAGAAAAAGTAAAATATTTCTAAAACCACACCACCTAGACACAAACCGCTTGGAACACCTATAGAAAACAGGTTTACCAAAAAGATTATATTAAATTGATAAGGTTAGGGTTTGGGATTTCTATTAATTTTGAATAAAACCGATGTTTTTCAATGTGCGTATAGGCAAACTCAATGGCCGTACGCCTTTGCTTTGCCGTTTTCGGCGCATGCGCAGTCGGAACCGTGATGTAGTCTATTCGTATATGAGACAATCTCAAAAGGTGCTAAGCAATATTGGACAAAACTTTGTCCATTGTAACGATCAAGATACTATCTGCTCATGCATTTGCTCACGATAAACTGATTTGTTTTTTAAATGTTGTTTCATAATCCCAATAGAATACATATTGATTTGAAGAAAATGTCCTTGTGTTTTCATTGGAACCGTTTCAGTGCTGTTTTCTGTCAATCGTTACAATGGACAAAAAAAAAAGAGTTTGAGACACGCTCATATATTATTGCACTATTACAAGAGAATACACCTTGGTTATTGTAATCCATCATATTTTACAGGATGATATTAGGGTTAAGGTCATGGCTTGACCACGAATAACTTTGACCTTTACCCTCAGTCTTTACATGACTATTTGTTACATATCTTGGACGGTGCATATCCCATGGTTTTTGAGCTTCTGCCATTCCTTTTTCCACGGTAAATTTGATCGTTATAATCGATCTTTGAAGTAGCTTTTTTATTGTATGTGGTTAACTTCAGGGATATTTAAACTGGAAACATGTCAAATTAATGTCGACCGGAACATCAGCATTCTGAAACTACTGACTTGATCGGTAACACATTCTATTACATTGACGTGGTGTAAAGTTTCCGATCTAATGGCATGAGGATAGATGTGAACTCTACTATAATAAATTGCAACTTGTCTATATAATGGTAAATGGTGATATATAAAATGCAAAGGCATATGTGGGATATGTGGAGTTGGTAAACTATTACGCATTAGGTATAGAAATTGTATAGTAAAATAGTATATAGGAGGAGTGTCACTTCTTAGATAGTCTTTGGAGGAGTCACCTCACATACCCCCCCCCCCCCCCCCCCCACATGGTGTTATTTATGGATCACTGGCCACCACAAGGCACTGTAGCCAGCATGACAAGGCCTTGGATACAACAGATTGAACCCTGATTGGTGGATCAACCCATGTGACCACTGCCATCTTGGATTCTAGAAACCTATATAAGATAATAAACCAAGGAGTCTCACTCTCCTACTTTCACTCTTTACCTACTTTCCTTCATTACCTGTATTGATTTCTCATTAGCTTGTCCACACCATTCACACCACCAGCCGGCGACTTTACAGTGGTATTTAATTTTCTGTAGCCACAAGTTATAAATTATAATGGTCTATTTGAGCTCGAACTCAGTAGGTCAGAATTGGTTTGCCCTGGAGCTTTTGGACCATGAATACCGCATTGCTATCATCGGTAGTTTTGTGATGTCAAAGAGGGGGATGGGTTGGTGGGTGGGTGTCACTATGGTGGGTGGGTGAGTGGGTGGGTAGGTGGGAATGAGGTAGGTCAGTGGGTAGGTGGGAGGGTGGCGAATGGTGGGCCTAGGTTGTGAGGAAGGGGGTCAGGGGTAGGTGGGTGGACAGGTGGGTGGCTGGTGAGGAGTCGATTGGGGTGGGGGGAGAGGTCACGTGAAGAGTGAGGCTGGATGAGGGGTAGGTTGGTGCGCATGCGCTGTCTGAGTGTCTATAGACCTGCCATCTCTGCCTCTACTGATCTCGTGCTAGATTCAGAGTTCCCTTTCAGCCTCCTCCCCATCTTTCAGCTTACCCAGAATCCACAGCATCAGAAATGCCGCTTCCGCCATCTTCTTCGTGGCCGTCTCATCCTGCTCTCCTGGTATCATTCTCTCGTCCTCGCCTGTTATCCTCTTTCGCTCTTCTCATCTCCTCCGCTCCTCCTTGATTAATTTAGTTTAATATATGGTTGGCTACTTTGTATATAAATATAGTTGGTTAATGTATGTATATATATTTCCATTGGTTGTTGCTTTATGCCACACAAACATTTAAGGTCACATCAGGGCGGTATATATGAAGAGTTCAGGCGCAAAACCAGGTAAACATCAATCTAAAAATGTTGTTTAAATAATAGATTTGTACTTGAAAATAATTCCAGTTTTTATATGATCACATGCTTATGGAACAAGGAACACAAAAGAAGCAATCTACACAAATTAACTTTTTGAATGTTTGATTCAAATGTTTATCTCCATTCTTGGATTGGCGTTTACGTGGTTTTGCACCTGAACTCTTCATATATATATATATATGGTTGGCTACTTCATGTATGTATACTTGGGTAATTTATATATATATAGTTGATTATTGTTTTTATATATAGTTAGCTAATTGGTGTATATATAATATACGTACTGTCGTTCATTGTTTTGCACCCCAATAGCCGATGTCTACATTTTGGGCTGGGGGGGGGGGCGGGTGGGGGAGGGGGGTTGTTGTTAAACAAACAAACAAACAATGGTTGTTGTTTTATGTTTTACCATCATTTAAGGTCACATCAGGACGGTATATATATATATATATATATATATGAATTATGATTGGCTAAGCTATGCCCACATACACATATATATATTTAGTTGGATAATTGATATAAATCTATATGTATATCGTTGATTATTTTATTTATATATGGTTGGCTAATTCGTATATATTGCTATAGATTATATATATATATATATATATATATATATATAAGAAAGGCATGAAGCAACACTCGAATGGTAGATAATATTTATTTTAGCATTCAATACTACATGCAATCTACATTTATATATATATATATATAATCTGGCCGGGTAATAACAGAAAAAGAAAAATCTGCGAATGGAAGTATCGGCTGCAGTGCCGGGCTGGAGAGAACTGATGCGGCCTGCGAGCTACCGCTGGTATACAGCTAACCCACCGCCTCCCAGCGGGGCAGCCACAAATCAGCCGATGAGTTCCCACGCTAGTTGCGGGGGGAAGCACAGTGCGATTCAAACACCCGCATATACGTTGACATATATATGTGGCTATATATGAGTCAGCCTCACGAAAACGGGCCAATCGGTGGTCAAGTGAAGATGTCGGCATCGCAATTCTTAAAAGTGTAGTGCATTTCTTTGGTTCATATTAGATTATCCTATAAACAAGGTTGTTGTATTTTATCGACCTTTACTTTCAGGATAAATTTAAAGACTTTCCAACACCTCTGTCAATGCTAAACTATAATTATACCGATCGATGCCGACATCCAATGATCGACGCCGACAACTTTAAGAGATGTCGGCATCGCAATTCTTAAAGTCTCGTGCACATCCATGCTCGACGCTGACAACTTCCACCAATTGGCCTCTTTTCATGATCCTGACCCATATATATATATATATATATATGGTTGATTAATTGATTGATATATGGCTGGCTAATGTATACACACCTGGTTGACTAATCCCTACAGATAGACATCCGGCTGGGTAATATATATAAACAATCATTTATACATGAAGGATGGCTGCACAGCCTCGGGTTATGTCTCAGCCCGCGCCCACACGATATCCGCGGAATTCACCGGTAACTCACTCTTGTCACATCGCGAGATGCCACCCACGCCGCTGTCACCCTCGCCGCTGTCACCCTCACTGCTGTCACCCACGCCGCTGTCACCCTCACCCCTGTCACCCTCACCGCTGTCACCCACGCCGCTGTCACCCACGCCACTGTCACCCCCACCACTGTCACCCCACCACTGTCACCCACCCTGCTGTCACCGACACCGCTGTCACCCTCACCGCTGTCACCCACACCACTGCCACCCATGCCGCTGTGACCGACACCACTGTCACCCTCACCGCTCTCACCCCCCACCACTGTCACCCACCCTGCTGTCACCCACACCGCTGTCACCCACGCCACTGTCACCCCCACCCTGCTGTCACCCCCACCGCTGTCACCCACGCCGCTGTCACCCTCACCGCGGCTCGGTCGGACAGCCTCAATTTGGTCCCCGCCCAATTACCCTCCTTCCCCACCAATCCGTCCATCGGCTCACAACCCCGCCCCCCCCCCCCCAACCGCAACCCCAACCCCAACCCCAACCCCAACCCCAACCCCAACCCCAACCCCATCCCCAAACCCATTTCCCCATATATCGGACTGGGTGGCCGACCGTACATTACTCCTCCAACCCATCCCCTTCTACTCTCCCGCACCCCACCCCCACACCGTGGCCCCCACCCCCACCCGCCGCCCCCACCCCCACCCACACCCTGCTGACCCGGGCCGCCTATCACCCCGCACGCCGCTCTATCAGCCCCGGGCACAGATAAGTCGGCCCTCTATGACATCTTCTGATCGTATCGGTATGTTGGTGCGGATGTGGGTGGGTTGGGGTCGGCGGAGGGGGGAGAGGGGAGGGGTAGGGGGCGGGTGGTGTGGGTTGGGGTAGTAGCAGTGGTGGAGGGTTAGATCAAAGGTTTTGGGATGTGGTGACATTCAGGGCAGGAAGGGGGGGGGGGGGGTTGTGGTGGGAGATGTGTGGTAATGTTAGCTTGGGCGGAGGTAGGGGTGGGGCGGGGCGGGTCGGGGTTGGGTGGAGCGGGCGGTGGAGGGCGGTGGGGGGACCGGCGGAGTTGGAGGGGAATTATGTGGCCGTGGTGGCTGTGGTCCTGTGGACGTATACATGTTGAGGTGGGTGGGGGCGGGTGGGGGCAGGACGGGCGGCGGTGGTGGGTGGGTGTGGGACTGTGGAGTTAGACAGGATAGGGTGGGGAGGGGTTGGCGGGGTTAAGGCTGGATTTCTGATGTGAAGGGTGTCGCAGTGTGGACCTGTGCAGGGTTGGCTGAGGGGTGGGTTGTGTGGGGGTGGGGGGAAGCTGAGACTAGGGTTGTTGAGGTACTCAGCATGTTGGCCGTGGAGGTTTCGGGCGGGGCAGGGATGGAGGGGAAGGTTGGGCGGCCCTGGGTTAAGGGCTATGGGTTCGAGGGGCTAGGAATCTGGTGGGTGGGGTGGTGTAATGTTGACTTAGATGAGGTGGGGGCGGGCATTGGGGGGAGGGTGGTGCTGTGGTTGTTGGGTTGGGGTAATGTTGACTTAGATGAGGTGGGGTGGAGGAGGGGTGGGGGGAAGGGTGGTGCTGTCGTTGGTGGGGTGGGGTAATGTTGACTTAGTTGAGGTGGGGTGGAGGTGAGGTGGGGGGGAGGGTGGTGCTGTAGTTGGTGGGGTGATCTAATGTTGACTTAGATTAGGTCGGGTGGAGGTGGGGTGGGGGGGAGGGTGTGAATGTGTTTGGTGGGGTGCTGTAATGTTGACTTAGATGAGGTGGGGTGGAGGCGGGGTGGGGGGAGGGTGGTGCTGTGGTTGGTGGGGTGCTGTAATGTTGACTTAGATGAGCTGGGGTGGAGGTGGAGGGGCCGGAGTGTGGTGCTGTGGTTGGTGGGGTGGGGTGATGTTGACTTAGACGAGCTGGGGTGGAGGCGGAGTGGCCGGAGTGTGGTGCTGTGGTTGGTGGGGTGGGGTGATGTTTACTTAGATGAGGTGGGGTGGAGGCGGGGTAGGGGTGGGGGAGGGTGGTGCTGTGGTTGGTGGGGTGAGGTGATGTTGACTTAGATGAGGTGGGGTGGAGGCGGGGTGGGGGTGGGGGAGGGTGGTGCTGTGGTTGGTGGGGTGGACTAATGTTGACTTAGATGAGCTGGGGTGGAGGCGGAGTGGCGGGAGGGTGGTGCTGTGGTTGGTGGGGTGGTGTAATGTTGACTTTGATGAGGTGGGGTGGAGGCAGAGTGGCGGGAGTGTGGTGCTGTGGTTGGTGGGGTGCTGTAATGTTGACTTAGACGAGCTGGGGTGGAGGCGGGGTAGGGGTGGGGGAGGGTGGTGCTGTGGTTGGTGGGGTGGGGTGATGTTGACTTAGATGAGGTGGGTTGGAGGCGGGGTGGGGGTGGGGGAGGGTGGTGCTGTGGTTGGTGGGGTGGACTAATGTTGACTTAGACGAGCTGGGGTGGAGGCGGAGTGGCGGGAGGGTGGTGCTGTGGTTGGTGGGGTGTGGTAATGTTGACTTAGACGCGGTGGGTTGCACCGTATTGCGTGGGCTGCGGTAATTTTACCGTGTAGTGTGACGGTCCGGGGCACGGTCTGACTGAGTAGTATGTGGCTGGTACAGGTTGGACGGTGTGTGACTGGCTGACATTGCGGGACATTGGGTGACCGTCGGGTTGGGGGGGGGTGTTTGGCGGGGCGAGGCGGGCTCATGGTACCGTGATATGGTCATGGTATCGGGCGGGGCTGGGCCGGATGCGCAGTAGCAACGAGGTGCGAGGAGTGCTTGGGCAGGCCGAGGCTGGGCTGGGCAGCGCGGGAAGTGACGGGACGGGACGCGGCAGGATGGGACGCGGCGGGATGGGACGGGGTGCGGGGGGGGCAGGCCTGGGCGGAATGGGAAGTGGCGGGGCAGTGTGGGCCTGTGCTGGGCTGGCCAGGACAGGGCGGTGCGGCGCTAGGCGGTGTGGGGCAGGGCAGTGCAGGGCTGGGCTGGCCAGGACAGGGCGGTGCGGGGCTAGGCGGGGTGGGGCGAGGCAGAACGGGCCTGGGCTGGGCTGACCAGTACAGGGCGGTGCGGGGCTAGGCAGGGCTGGGCGGGGCAGTGCAGGCCTGGGCTGGGCTGGCCAGGACAGGGCGGAGGGCGGTGCGGGGCTAGGCGGGCTGGCATGGGGCAGTGCGGGCCTAGGCTGGGCTGGCCAGGACGGGGCGGTGAGGGGTTAGCCGGGGCTGTGCTGGGCGGGAGGGGGGGCTACACGGGGCGGGGCTGGGTGGAGCAGGGCGGGGAGGGGGAATGGGGTAAAGCCGCTCCTCGCGCCTTTGATTCTCACTTATCGCGGCCTTCCGGTGGAGGCTGTGGGATCCCGGGTATCATCATATCTCTTCCACCCTCCAGGGTCGCTGCGTCTAGTCGGCCCGACCTTAATGCTGGGCCCTGACGCCAGTAGCGGCCCGCCACCGGCACGGCTCCCCACCCCCACCGGACACTCACCCCCCACCTTACCGGCACCGTACAAATAGCACCCGGCAGAACGCAACTGGGACACAGTACAAGGCAACTGGTACAGTTGAAGGCAAGTGGGACACAACACAGGGCAACTACATTTCGCCAGCAGGCAACTGTGAACCATCACACGGCAACTGGGAATTAGCAACCGACAAGTGGGAACCAGAGAAGTACAACTGGATCCTGGCATAAGACAACTGGGAATCAGCAGCAGTCAGCTGGGAACACTACGCAACTGGGACCCTGCAAAAGTCAACCAGAACCTGGCTCCAGTCAACTATAACTCAGCACCAGGAAACTAGAACCAATGACCAGGCAACCAGAATCCAGCAGCAGACAACTAGAACACACCTCCAGACAACTAGAACCCAGCACCAGTCAATTAGGACCCAGCACCAGTCAACTGTTTGGAAGTGACCTTGTATGGTGGATACAGTCAATAAAGGCCCTGTCACACCTTACCGGACTGGAGAACCGGACACTGTCCAGTACTGTACTGCGATGTCCGCTACATGTCACATACCCATCCTGCAGTGTCCGGTGGTGTTCGGCGGTGTCCGATACAAGTTTTGAACATGCACAACACTTCTACCGGACACCGCCAGACTGACGTCTCTGGTTGGTGTCCGGTATGTCTGGTACCCATCCGGTACCCATCCACACATGTCCGGTACCCATCCGTTGGTGTCCGGTTTTTCCATTTTGTCTGGTACATGTCCAGTACCCATCCGTTACATGTCTGGTTCTCGTCCAGTATTCGTCCGGTACTCGTCCAGTACATGTACGGTACATGTACGGTACTTGTCTGGTCGCCCGGTGCCAATTGACCCAATTCCGCTCCATTTCAATACATTTTGATACATTTTGTCACCAGAAAGCACCGGACTACACAATTCTTTGTCCGGTGGTCTCCGGTGCTCATTCCGGTGAGGTGTGACAATGACTTTACCCCAGTTCATGACCCAATACTTTGAATGTGTACACATTTTATTTTTAAATCTGTATTAATGCAACCCCGTTAGTCATGGTAAACCGGCGATTGAACACCCCTACATAGCTGCCAGAGAGAATAGATTGGTTTAGCTTATATAGTTACACCAGCAATACTTATTCTTATTAAGCTTACAAAATACAAAAAAAACGCAGTAGGAGATCATTAATACCTGGTCTAAACAAAAAGTAAATATATGGGAAATGCCGAAGTGTCATTAACCCCAAAAGAATGTTAACCTTTAAGGCCCAGTCACACTTCACCGGATTGGCGGGAATGGACAGAAACCAAACAAAGTCTGTTTTGTGTCCATACAAGTTTTGAACATGCACAGAACTAAGAATGGATGCCACCGGACTGTCGGCTACAGTTCTTGTCCGGTTTAAGCTTGTTTCGTCCGTTGGCTATCCATTCATGTCCATTTCATCCCTGTTTCATGTCCATTTCATGTCCGTTTCATGTCCGTTTCATGTCCGTTTCATGTCTGTTTCATGTCCGTTCATCCGGCGGCCTTCAAAGCACTGTGACACATTTTAAGACATTTTTATACTTATCACCACCAGACTAGACAATTCTGTCCGTTGCTCAATCCGGTGTGACTGGGCCTTAAACAGCCGACTCTTGGCAGGAAATTGGACATTTTCACCAAATGATGTTTTTCTTACTTTCTCTGGTAACCTATTCCGTAAAGTGAGGCCTGCACTGCGAGACGGCCAGGTTCAGGGTGGGGTGGGTATGGGTGTGGGTGTGGGTGTGGGGAGTGGGGAGTGGGGAGTGAGGGGCTCCCAGCAAAGGGAAGAAGGTTGGTGCAGTTTGGTAGGCAAAGCCTCCTGTGGGAATCGAACCCCGGTCCCTTAGATATGGGGTCCAATGCCATGGACCATTGAGTCGGCCGAGATTGCGTTCACTTTCATCGCAGTCTGCATCTGTGTCATTAACTAGGTCACCCCAGGGGCATTCCGGGAGAAGAACAAAAAAGGCGGTAGGATGAAAGAGCATAGCAGGACACGGGCCGACAGGTGGGTGAGCGGGTGGAGGGAGCGGGGAAAGAGGAGTTGTTTAAAACGGAAAGAGGAGAGCGGACCAGCTGAGCACTGAATAGGGGGAACCGGGGATAGGGATGTGAGAGGGCGGAGATGGTAGTGGGGAGGAGGTGTGGGCTGGGAGGTGGGGGCAGTGGAAAGAGAAAGGTGAGATAAGAGAGAGGATAGAGGGGGCACCGGGGATAGGGATGTGAGAGGGTGTAGATGGTAGTGGGGAGGAGGTGGGGGTGGGAGGTGGGGCAGTGAAGAATGGGGACTGGTGGAAAGAGAAAGGTGAGATAGGAGAGGGGACAGAGGGGGAACCGGGGGTAGGGATGTGAGAGGGGTAGATGGTAGTGGGGAGGAGGTGGGGGTGGGAGGTGGGGTAGGGAGAATACGGGGGAGTGGTGGAAAGAGAAAGGGGAGAGAAGAGAAGGGTAGGCGTGGAAGAGAGGGTGGTTGGTAGTTGGAGGGAAAGAGGGGTGGATGAGAGTGATTGATCAGGACAGAAGGGGGACAGGAGAGAGGACAGAGCGGGGACCGGGGGTAGGGATGTGAGAGGGGGTAGATGGTAGTGGGGAGGAGGTGGGGGGTGCGAGGTGGGTGGTGAAGAATGGGGAGTGGTGGAAAGAGAAAGGTGAGATAGGAGAGGGGACTGAGGGGGGGACCAGGGGTAGGCATGTGAGAGGGGGTAGATGGTAGTGGGGAGGGGATGGGGGTGGGAGGTGGGGTAGGGAGAAGAAGGGGGAGTGGTGGAAAGAGAAAGGGGAGAGAAGAGAAGTGTAGGCGTGGAAGAGAGGGTGGTCGGTAGTGGGAGGGAAAGGGGGACTAGATGAGAGTGATTGATCAGGACAGAAGGGGGACAGGAGAGAGGACAGAAGGGTAACCGGGGGTAGGGATGTGAGAGGGGTTAGATGGTAGTAGGGAGGAGGTGGGGCAGCGGAGAAGGAGGAGTGGTGGAAAAAGAAAGGGGAGATAGGAGAGAGGACAAAGGGGACCAGGGATAGGGATGTGAGGGGGGGAGGTGGGGCTGGGAGGTGGGGAGTGAAGAAGGGGAGTGGTGGAAAGAGACATGGGAGATAGTAGAGAGGTCAAAGGGGGGGGGGGACCAGGGGCAGGGATGTGAGAGGGGTTAGATAGTGTCTTTGGTGCATGTACCGCTATTTAATGCACCATCGGTTCTACCTATTCCACATGCCAACAAACAGTATGGACGATATGGATGGTGTTTGTTTTACCCAGCCCGCCACAGTCCAGTATAGTTGTGATGTGTGGTCTGCGGCTATTTAACAGGTCACCGTGTTCTGGGACCGGAAGTGTTGGCTGTTTTGGTAAGAGCGCTGCTTGGCTTCCACTGTGGGACACTCTGGGTTGTATGGAAAACTGGCCGAGTCAAACCGATGACTTACAAAATTCGATACGCAAGTTGCTACCTAGCTGGGTGCCCCGAATGAGTAGGATAGAACCAGGTTTGCTCAGTATCAGGATAATGTGAGTGAGTGAGATATCAGGTTATGTTTCTGGTGGCACAGTCACCTATTGGGGCAGCACTATAAAGTATGCCATCTCTGAATACTGTCACAAGTCAAGATGTGGCCATAGATGTTGCTAGGAAGTGAACCCAAAAATAAATAATATAAATGTTACTTGACGTTGGTGGCAGCTTGCAAGTTTGCATTACTATTTTTCACAGTGTGCCAATACTGAACTGTTGTTTATTTCTGTTGTAAACACACCAGGAATTACTAACCCAACGTTCTCGCTTGTTGTTGAAATAATTACCAATATAGATAACAAACAAAACCTTAGAAAAATATAATGATAATTAAAGCAAAGGATAGAATTGATTCGGAATAAATTAATTGTCAAGTAAGTACCATACCCTCCCTTTGATGTGACTTACCAACAGTCTGATAACCCTTTTTTTTATTGACATCTGTTATCTAGTTCATTTATTCTTTTACTCAAGATTTAGGTGCTCATTTGTCATCCGGGGCAAACTTCCAGGACATTAATTTGATCCCATCTAATCTGCATTGTTTGTGGGTTTTGCAATACTGGTATAAATGCAATGTAGATAACTATGAAGTAATCACCATTAATCCTCTTCTGTGGTCCTGCAGTAGGCCACTGTAATTATGTGTACTGTTAGGCCTGGCCGTTTTTGGAGGGAAGTGGAGGCATTGGATTATGATATTGGGTTGGGCTGGTACTAGCTTGGCCAGTGTATCAATTGCCACATGTTGAAGCCAACATGGATAATTCGGGGCGCGAAAGCATATACCAACACAATGCCAATGCTCTCCCCTGGTGCCACCTTATGGGTAAGGACCAAACCCAGCACCCCCACGCCATCTAGCAGAAAGTTCATCTGCCACCACATGGAGCCGAGCTGACCTGCTCACTTCTCTGCAGCATCCAAACCTGTGTGGTCCGTGGAGCTCTCTCACCTTTTCTCAGCCATCCCACACTCCCATCTGGAAGACCGAAAGTGGTAGGGTTGAGCGTCCTGGTAGCCGACATGCTACTATGATAGGCTGAACAATATGAGATACTTTGAGTCATTCAAACAATAAAAACTCTTAATTACCACTTTACATACTTAGCTTTCGCGTTACTAAATTATGGCATGTCTCTACATATGACGGCAGGGATGGATGTTAAGGGTTGAAGGCTTTATTAATAACATAGTTTGTTTGTTGTTGTTTTACATCCTAGCAACATCTATGGTCATATCAGGATGGGTACCGACTTGTGACAGCGCTCACTCATGGCGACTGTATAGTGCTGTCCCACTGGGAAACCAGGCCTTGTTGTTACCTATCCTGGCGCTCGGCATTACTAGGGAAAGGACTAGTTTGTTCAGTATCAAGATAATGTGACTGAGTGGAATATTAGGTCGTGGTGCCAGCGACATGGCCACCCAATTAGGCAAAACAATGAAGTCGCCATGAGGGTACACTGTCAAACAGCAGTCATCTTATTGAACTGTCAGTTTCTTTTGTCACATTAGTTGATTAACCAAGGGAATTTCCAATGGCAGACAGTTCCTCATTCCACTGCTTGTTGCCCTGTTCTACTAATGCCGAATGCCAGGATAGTTAGCGACTAGATAAAATATTAACCTGCTACTTGTAGTACATGGGTGAATGACAACGTAGTGTACATACAGCCGAAAATAGCTTTAGTATAGAACAGGAAGTAGAATGCCTACCTCCAGAATCAAATGGTTACTTATATCGGCACAGAGTTGGTGAAATTGGAGAGAATGCACAAAGACAAGATGGCGGCCATAGAACGCCGTCGATTTCACTTTTAAATCTTATTAAACTAGATATTTTATAAGGTAGCGGGGAAATATAAAGACAAATACAAATAATAAATGTTGCTTCTTAGATTGTGAAATTAGGCTCTCATTTCATCTCCCCGGTTTTTCGACCGTTTTTATATAGAGCTGGTATTCACCCATGTACTGTGAGTACCGGGTGAATCCTTTATCTAGGTAGCGACAGGTATAATTGTCCAAGTCCTTGATTTGACTCGACCAGGGTTTGAATCCCACTGCATACCAAAAGGGAGGCGGAAGCTCAACACATTTGACCACTCTTTTGGTATTATGCTGCCAATTGTTATTCCAGCAATAATTACTGGTGTTCCTGTTGACCTGTTACTTGACTGTTGGTCTATTGATTTATGCTTAGGTAGACAACTTCCATCTGCATACCAATTGGTTACGCTTGAAGGTGGGCAGGGGGAGCGCAGAATAATAATCCTCCACATACTTCTAAAATTCCTTCAGTCATCATATTTGGCAAAACTTTTGATTTAAGCTCTATTACATAGTTGCATACATACCAAGCAGGACTCAGGAGATGTGGATGAAAGGGTGCTGGGTGGGGCAGGGATGTGGGGTACCTGTGGGGTAGGACTTGTGAAGGTGAAGTGGGGCAGGGGAGGGTGTGGGGAGGAGGACTGGGTCGGGCCACAGGCGGATAGAGGCTTAGACTAGTCAGATGAAAGAAGTTCCATGTAATGTTTGCAAATATCAGACGGTTATTTATTTGTTCTTGTCTGGCTTTCAACGGATGGGATGGGAATGGGTGGGGGTTGTGGGGGTGGGGGCGGGGCTTATCCCGTTAAAGGAACTGATAGTGACACCAACCTGAGTGTTACACTGATGGGTAACTTATAACATACCCGGTGTTGTCTGATGGAACACAACACTGGTTTGGTCGGTGATTTACTAGTGCGAGCTGCGCATGTATGACGTCACTACACCTCCCTCCCTCCCCCTTTCCACGCGCCCCCCACACTACGCCGCCGCCGCCTTGCAGGCGTCCCATTCAAGATGGCGGGCGGGTAAGAAGGTATTTGCTGAGTGATTACGGGGCGTCCGACCTCAGCCCGTCATCTCGCAGTGATGGGAGGCCGTGAACTGACTCGAGATCACCGACCGTCGTCCCAGCGCGCATCCTGATGACGGCGAGCCGCAGGCGGCGGACACACTAGTGGCTGGACGCGCCACCGGAGACTGCACCTGGTATACAGTGCAGCCACCACATACTGCAGCTACCAGAGACGGCACCTTCCACACATTGCACCTAACAGACACTGCACCAGACACAAACTGTGCCTACCACACACTGCAACTAATGCCTAGTACACACCTCGCGTATAGGATTTGCGCACTAAAACTCGCGACTCGACCCGACCCGCTTAAAACTGAAAACGGGCTGATTCGTTTTTCGAATCGTGAATCACAATCATAAACGGCCGCTTTTAGCACTAAAAACTGAGTTTTATGCGCGAATCGCAATCGCTAGGTGTGCGCAGGGGGCGCACACCTAGCAATTTTTGTGGGCGAAACGGGCAGTTTTCGATCGTAAACGGGAGGTGTGCGCGCACAAACGGTAGGTGTGTACCAGGCATACCACACACTGCACCTACCACACACTACACATATCATATACTGCACCTACCACACACCGAGCCCACTACATACTGTACCTAACACACATTGCACCTACCAGGCACTGCACCTACTACACATACTTTTCAATACCTATCCTGGCGCTCAACATTAATAGAATAGAATAAAGACTGGTTGAGACAGTATCTGGATTATGTGAATATGTGGGTTATCAGGGCATGGTACCGGCGGCCTAATCTGTCACTGGGGCAGCAATACAAAGTTGCCATGAGTATGCACTGTCATAAGTCGGTACTCGTCCTGATATGACCTTAGATTCTGCTAGGACGTAAAACAACAACAAACAAAGCAAGCAAATCTATCCTACCGCATTCGTCGAGTACCCCTCCTCCTCGAGGGGGAGGGGGCGGTGTTGGTAACCCGGGCGGCCCTCTGCGGCAGTCACAGGGGGGGGGGGCGGTGTTGGTAACCTGGGCCGCCCCCTGCGGCAGTCACATGGGGGGGGGGGGTGCGGTGTTGGTAACCTGGGCCGCCCCTTGCGGCAGTCACAGGGTGCGGGGGGGGCGGTGTTGCTAAACCGGGCTGCCCCCTGCGGCAGTCACAGGGGGGGGGGGGCGGTGTTGGTAACCTGGGCCGCCCCTGCGGCAGTCACATGGGGGGGGGGGGGGGGTGCGGTGTTGGTAACCTGGGCCGCCCCTTGCGGCAGTCACAGGGTGCGGGGGGGGGGGCGGTGTTGCTAAACCGGGCTGCCCCCTGCGGCAGTCCACAGGGGGGGGGGGGCGGTGTTGGGTAACCTGGGCCGCCCCCTGCGGCAGTCACATGGGGGGGGGGGGTGCGGTGTTGGTAACCTGGGCCGCCCCTTGCGGCAGTCACAGGGTGCGGGGGGGGGGCGGTGTTGCTAAACCGGGCTGCCCCCTGCGGCAGTCACAGGGGGGGGGGGCGGTGTTGGTAACCTGGGCCGCCCCCTGCGGCAGTCACATGGGGGGGGGGGGGGTGCGGTGTTGGTAACCTGGGCCGCCCCTTGCGGCAGTCACAGGGTGCGGGGGGGGGCGGTGTTGCTAAACCGGGCCGCCCTCTGCGGCAGTCACAGGGGGGGGGGGGGCGGTGTTGGTAACCTGGGCCGCCCTCTGCGGCAGTCACAGGGGGGGGTGCGGTGTTGGTAACCTGGGCCGCCCCTTGCGGCAGTCACAGGGTGCGGGGGGGGGGGGGGCAGTGTTGCTAAGCCGGGCCGCCCTCTGCGGCAGTTACAGGGGGGGGGGGGCATTTTTGGTGACCCAGGCCACCCCCTGCGGCAGTCACAGGGGGGGGGGGCGGTGTTGCTATCCCGGACCGCCCCCTGCGGCAGTCACAGGGGGGGGCGGTGTTGGTAACCTGGGCCGCCCCTTGCGGCAGTCACAGGGGGGGGGCGGTGTGCTACCGGGCGCCCTCTGCGCAGTTACAGGGGGGGGGGCATTTTTGGTGACCCGGGCCACCCTCTGCGGCAGTCACAGGGAGGCGGGCGGTGTTGCTATCCCGGACCGCCCCCTGCGGCAGTCACAGGGAGGCGGGCGGTGTTGCTATCCCGGACCGCCCCCTGCGGCAGTCACAGCGGGGGGGGGGGGGGGGCGGTGTTGGTAACCCGGGCCGCCCTCTGCGGCAGTCACACAGTAGGAATTGATTGTACACGAGTTATCGATTGCTCTATTCGTACGACCCACAACCCGTCGGTCTATTAAATCTACATTGTTTATTAAGAGTATATTATCCACAAGTTGTCAATTGCTCTATTACCTCGGCTACGAAGGGCGCTTTATTAAATATATATATATTATGTATTAGTAGTACATTATTGCCCCATTTATACAGCTAAGAAGGGTACTTTATTAGATATATATATAAACAAGCAAGTAAGACAAACAGCTGGCTTTATTGGTGGTTGATGTTAGTGTGTATTGGTAAAGATGACTAGTTATCAATCAACTGTCAATCACAAGAACCTGATTAACCAATGATTAATCATTCAATAATAACTAATAAGTAATATCACAAGGCAGACATTCCACATAGTCAGACAGATACCATTGCACAGATTAGCAATATATATATTGTCATGAATGGTATCTTGGCTGGTAATACTGCCCTATCGAACATCTATACCAAACATATATCAAGTTCTATGGTAATAGCAAAACACACGAGGGACTAGCAGCTGGTCAATGAGACCACCTTTTCGTACTGTGATAACAGTCTGAGTGCAGGAAGGGCCAGTCTCCATACATGCGTATACATACGGGGTATATATTATTGTCGTGGGGGTGATGAAAATGGGAAGACTTGAACCCGAGACTTGAACCCACATCTCTTTGCATTCCGGCCAGTGTGATAACTATTACACCAACTAGGCCCCCGTGATATCAGCATACTACCCACGCCTACCTGTCTATGCGGCTCCTTGCCTGAGATCTCAGTGAAGACTACTACACTCGTCCCCCTGGAATTGTAAGTCTTTTAATGCTTTTATTAAACCGACATTGCCATGAGTAGTGGCATATTAAGCATACCCACGTTTCCCATTTATTCTAAATCCACTGCCAAATGTGTAACCGACAACTTCTGCCTTCCCCCACACCCCTTCCCCTGTGAGTGATTCCCCCAAACCCCACCCCCACCCCCACCCAACCCTCTCTACCCACCATCTCCCACCCACCCCACTACCGCCATACTCTCCCCCCCCCCACACCCCCAGCCCCCACCCACCATACTATACCCCATCGCGCCTGCGCAACCGGATGCGCATCCCGGGGCCTGGCGGAGCTCCTGGCGTGCTGTATCCGATGCCCATCGTTTAGGGATACGGCGCCACGACCTATTGGGCGCCGGGCGCCATTTGTATGCGCCAGCGGCGCGCCATACGCCGGAGGTGTCGGTCGGTTAATTCTCCGGTCTGTGAGGTGGAAAAAGTCCGATACCCCTCCACCCTGCACCCTACCGCCCCCCCCTCACACACTCAATCCTTCCCACCCTACCTCCCTCCTTCCCTCGCCCCCGATCCACCCACCCACAGCGAATCAGAGGTCCATACAGACTGAGTGTGGGGTGGGGGGTAGGTGGAGGGGGTGGTGACGTGTGGTGGTGGTGGAGGGTTGTTCTCCAAAGCGCTTGTACAAACCTAGTGACCACCTGTGCTTGATGGTTACCATGTATATGCAATGTATAGGCTATTGTATTATAACACTATATATTCTACAAACGATAGTATTGTGCTATATATTCGATATAGTATATAGGTTATATATTGTATATATTATATTATATGTATATTGTATTTATTATATATATTATGGATATTATACAATATATATATTATATATATAATATATATAATGTATATTATATATGTTATATATGTTATTTATATATACTATATATATTATATGTGTATTATATAAAGAGAGGGCACCCTGGTCTCCGGTTCAAGGATACCATCAAGAGAAACCTGAAGCTGAGAGACATTAAGACCAAATCATGGACATCACTCTCACAGCAGAGAGCTAAATGGAGAGCGTCAGTCAAGTAATGAAAGCAGTATTTGTCGCAACATGACTGACAGCATGATGATGATGATGAGTATATATATATTATATAGTATATATGTAGTATATATAATTACATGCCGATTATCCACGCCCCCCCCCCCATGCTAGAGCTGGGGGGGGGTACTCTACTGGTTTCCCACTCACTAAACATACGTATATATCTCGATATGGACAGTATACATACAATATTATATATACTATACTATACATACTATATTGTATATGCTATACCATACATACTATATAATATATATATACTAATATATATTACATGTGGCTGTGTTTGCATAGCTCCAGCTGCCCTTTCAATCTAAGCCGCTGGCTGTCACCGGTGTTGACTCACCCTGCCCACCCCTCACCCTCTCCCCACACACATCCGGGTATGTCAGTTAAGGAAGACGTAGGGTCTATGAGTGGCGAGTGGCTGGAGGGCTGGGCTCGGCAGGTGGTTCTCTATGACAGACGCATTCTCCATGTGTTCAGGCTAGAGTTCCCTTCTACGTTATAGAACCCTGAATCTACCGTACTGGCATTGTTGACTAGGGGAAATTGGAATGTATGTGGGTGGGGTGGGGGGGAGGGTGTTTGTGAGGGGATGTGGTTGTTATTAATGTGCAACATAAGGCTCCCCAGACCTCTGCAGCCCCTTTATATTGAAGCGTTTCTCCTCTCAACCAAACACACACACACATATACATATATATATATATATATATATATATATGTTGATATATATACTTAATTTCCACTCCCTATTTAACCCTATCATATCACTATGTAAATCGTGGGTTCGAATCCTGGTCGAGTCAAACCAATGACTTCAAAATTGATACTTTTTGCTTCCTAGCCAGGCGCTTGGTATTATTAGGAGAGGGCAAGGAGCAATGGAATGAGGAAAACTAGTCGTCTGCGACTGAAATTTCCCCTGCTTAAACAACTAATGTACAAACAAAAAAGAAAAAACGTCCACGGCTGGAATCTGTGGTTGTGTAGGCAGACTATAATGAAATCAATACAGGGAAGAAGAGAAATGAAGAGTATAAAGAGTGAACGTAGAGAGAGAGCCAAGCCCTCAGGTTTATTATTTATAGTGGTACATGGATCTGGTATGGCACACCACCTGACCTTATTCTCCAAATAGAATCAAACATCTCAAGCTCCACCAATGAACATCAAGCATTCCTGGGTTCCCATGACTACAGTGGTCTGCCCACCACCACCATGCGGTGTGGCTGCCTGGCCACCACCTGCCCTGAGCTGAGTGTGTGGTGATCCGTGACTAACAGAGGGGGGAGGGGGTAGTGGGTAGAGCTCTAAGGGCCCCTTACACACTATCTCCTAGTGCCTCTTTCACACTATCTGACTAACACACAATGACTATTGACCAAGAGTAAAATATCACCAGCAACTACATAAATACAATTATGCACCTGGCCCTATATACCTTTTATTATAATAGACCATTTGCATTCCTCCACCAATGCGTTTCATCACAATAGTTTACAAGTATATCTGTATATCTGTATATTTGTATATATGTATATCTGTATACCTGCATATCTGTATAGACCCCCCTCCCGCACTTGCCCTACACTGCTTCAGCCATGTGCAGAAGTCGGCCATCCTGAGTGGCAATACGGCTGAGAAAGCATGATTATATATATATATATATATAATATAGGGACAGGAAATCAAAGGCACATCGATAAGAAAACCAAGGTGATCTAGTTTCTCTAAGCATAGCGTGATGTGAATACAATCATGGCAACGTCTGGGAAAACAAACCTGGTAGGGTCAGAGGGCCCACCACGTTCCCACAAGTCACAAACACAGGAGGATCTCTGGCACGGTGCTTCCCAGCAGGAAGGTGAGAGGGTGGGGAGGAGGAGGGGAGGGTACGGTGAGGGGAATGGGAGGAGGGTGGAGGGGAAGAGGAGGGAGGAGAAGGGTGGAAGAGGTAGACTGGTGAAGAGTGGAAGAAAATGGGGAGGAAGACTGGAGAGATGGCGGATGAGTGATGGGGAAAGGGAGGAGGGTAGAAGGGAAGAGGAGGGGAGAGAAGGGTGGAAGAGGTAGGCTGGTGAAGGGGGAGGAAAACTGTATGAGTGACGGGCAAAGGGAGGAGGGATGAGGGGAAGAGGAGGGGAGAGAAGGGTGGAAGAGGTAGGCTGGAGAAGAGTGGAAGAAAAGGGGGAGGAAGGCTGGAGAAAAGGAGGATGAGTGAAGTGGAACGGGAGGAGGGTGGAGGGTAATATGGAGGAAGAGAAGTGCAACAGAAGGGTGGGATGGAAAGCGAGGCAAATGTCGAGGAAGAGGAGTGAATGGGAAGGGAGGGGTGGAAGAGAAACTGCAGTAGGAATGGAGGAGAAGTGTAGTATATGGTCAAAGAGAAGGGGAATAGGGGGTAAATATAGAAGGCAAGGGGGAGGAAGAGGGACAACATGGAAGACAGTTGAGATGGAGGTGGAGGGAAAGAGGAAGTGTGGAGAAGAAGGTGGTCTCGTAGGGAGAGGATGGGGAGTGAGAGAAGGGGGAAGTGGATAGGAGATGGAGGGTGAACAGGAGGTGGACCAGAAGAGAGGTTAGCAACTGGAGCAGGACGTGGAGAGGTACAGGAAGGATGGGTTAGGGAAGGGAGTGGATGAGGGACATGGTGGCGAGGTGGAAGAAGAGCAGCGTGGGAAGGGAGGGAGAGAATGTGGAAAGATTGGAAAGGAAAGGGAGAAGGTAGAGGAGATGGGGAGGAAGAAGGGATGAAGCCGGGGATAATATGGAGGTGGAGATGGAAGAGCAGATGGTATGGGTGGTATCGGAGGGTGAATTGTGATGATTGAAGAGGAGGGGACGAGGTAGCGAAGGCGTTGAGGTAGGGGAGACGGAGATGAATGTGGAAGAAGAGTGGATGAGAGGAGGACAGGGAGGAGGAAGAGATGGAGGAGGCAGAGGAGGGAGGTAGAATATAGGATGGATGATGCAGATGATGGGGACATGGAGGAGGTAGAAGTGGTGATGGAGGAGGGGAGGAGGTGGGGAAGGAGGAGAGGAAGGGGAGGCAGAGAAGGAAGTAGAAGAGGGGTTGGAGGAGGGGAGAAGGGCGAGAAGGGGGGGGTGAGGTGCAAGAGTAGAGAGAGTGGGTAGAGGGGGATGGGGAGGCAGGTTCTGTGCGCACAAGTCATTGTTGTCATGGCAGCCGGAGTCTTGGTTACATTAGGAATCAGCTGCGGGGCATGTTCCCACGCCACTCCATGCTCAAAGAAAATAGCTGCCAAAACGCTCCATCCTCTTGTTCGCCCTTAAACCGGAGGGGATGGTTGAGTGGGCACATCGCTCACTAGGTGCACCACAACCAGAACCACTTAATTACATGAATGTAATACTGTTATTTTATTATCTTCAAATTGTTCTTGTAATTAAGCAGTGTATGGATGCCTGAAGGTTTAAACCAGGCCAGAAGATTGGTGCCTCGGCACTGAAGAAATATTGTATTAATTCACACAAATCAAACTGTTTAACAAAGTCAAAAAAAGAAAGAAAAAGAAATGGCAAGGACCCATCGAAATGAGACTTTAAATGTTGCCTTTGGCGGATGGGATTGTTGAATCTGTGAGAGCGCTGGCTGGTTTCCCACATGGCAGATTGTATGTTCAATGATTTAGAAAATGTATACTTGTCACTTCCTAGCCTGGCACTTGGCATTAATATGATTTGGCAAGGGCTGGTTTGCTTTGTATCAGGATAATGTGGCCGAGTTGGGTATCGCGTCATGGTGCAATTCACCCAGTCTCGCAGTGCGGCAGCGTGATAACAATCGCCTTCAGTTTGCACTGTAACAAGCCGCTACCCGTTCCAATATGACCGCAGTTGTTGCTAGGATGTAAACATCCCCAATAAAGAACAGAATGTCGCTTTTACATGAGGCTCAATCAATTAATTCAACCAATAGGATAGCATTGTTCATAATGCTTTGGCATTATGGGTAATCAGGATCGCAAATACAGACCAAGGCATGCCAGTACCACGGATGTCTATTGTGTCGCCGACTCGCGCAATTCTTTAGAACTATGTAACAACCTCAAACGCCGACTAGCGAGTCTTTTCTAACCTGGTCAGGTAAACAGGACTGATTATGTATTATGCAGTACACTCAAACTGTTGATGCGCCCCTTTCGGGAAGACTTTCGCTATATAAGGCGGCACAGCACCATGGTTTGGTCACTACGAGTGGAGGAGCCAGGAGACAATAACTAGCCTTAAATTGGCCTCCCACCCACCCTACATGTTGAACTTGGAAAGTAGGGCCATAGCATCTCTAGCCTCGTTTCTTAAGCATTTGTGAGCTGACATTTGTATAACCTGATGTTTAACTTTACCTTAATTAAAAATGCCATAATTATATTTGCTGTGTTCGCGTTTTTCCTAATTGTGAATCTAATATGTTCTAATGTGTTCCTGTTTTGTTCTTGCAGGTAAGAGAGCGGTTTCGAACATCCTAGGGACGCCGTAAGTAGACTGTCCGAAATACCATCGACATTACCCGCTAGGGGGAGCGTCAAGTCATTTCTGCAGAACATGGAGAATGCACAGTCGAACCCTCACGGAACTAAACACAAACCCCCCTTATATCGCAATCCTTAGGGTCCACACAACGTGATCCCAACAACAATGGGGTCAGGACAAATCAGGGTTCAGTTTACTAAATTACCTTTGAATTAAATCATTCTGGGTACAATGAATCATTGCTTGATATTTGAATCCGCATTAAATCGGGGGGGGGGGAGGTATATCGGGGTTTCACTGTATTGCAACCAAATAATTTCAATAAGTAAGATGTATGCAGCAGCACCGTTAGTTCTATCAACCATGGATAAGTACATTTCACAGGTGTGGAATAACGAAATCAATTCAGTCAAAATCAATAACAGCAAATGTATATATATGAGCCTGTCTCGAAAGGTAATAAGTCTTCTCCTTTTTGTCCATTGTGACGATTGACACAAAAAAGCACAGAAACGGTTACACTGAAAACCCAAGGACATTTGCTTCAAATAAATATGTATTCTATTGGGATTATGAAACGCCATGTAAAAAAACAAATCAGTTTATCCTGAGCAAATGCATAAGCAGATAGTGTGTTGATCGTTACAATGGACACAGTTTTGTCCCATATTGCTTAGCACCTTTGAGACAGGTTGATATACATAATGTGTATGCAATGGGAACATATGAAGACATCTTTGGTATGCGATTCCAGATTCATTTCAAAAGAATAAACAACTCCTACCGACTCTTGTTTATTACAGTTTCATAGTTCGATGCTTTTTGAGTTTCTGCCATTTTCTGAGAGAAATAAATATATTAGGTTGGTCGTTATAATTTAATTAGACAATTGATTCAGTTTGAAACAACGTTGATTTGAAATGGACAAGGACGAGCTTGCCCAAACTTAATTTGCGCGTTTTCCGTTCAAATTTCTTCAAAGTTAAACAATTAAAATAAAAGTTACTTCAAGCTGATGTGAGATTGGTTATGATGATCAAGTTAATGTATTTATCTCAGATAATGACAGCCATTCATAAGTTTAGTTTACTCCATGTGTGCCTTGTCGGCAAATTATGGGGTTTGTCATCCTTGTACCTTTGGGATGCAGCTTCGCTATGGTTCCGCACTAATGGAACACAAGAGGCAGGCCGAACTGAAATGGCATCGAGTCCGAACCACGTAATATATATATATATATATTATGCATATATTACACGCAAGGGCTAGTTCCCTTTTCTCTCGTGGGGACGCCATCTGCGTATGGAAATGACTGATTAATCGCTATATAAAAAACATATATATATATATATATATATATATATATATATATATGTTTTTTTGTTTGTTTGTTTAACGACCCCCCCCCCCCCCCCCAGCACAAAAATAAACATCGGCTATTGGGGTTCATACAGTGGTTCAACATATCTGACTAAAAGATTACATTTCGAACAGGTCAAATGGACGTCAGAAATGTATGCCAAAATAGGATACAACTGTGGTTAACTCATACATGGTATATGTGTGTGTACGTATCCTGTATATAAAACAAAGTTCTTATAACATTAGATAAGTATTTTGTGTGTATGTGAATATATACCATATATAGCACCGACTCACTATGGGCGGGTCAGCTGACTGTCTCCTAGGCGAGTGATTGGCTACAGTGAAAGTGAGAGTGAGGAACACGTTGGGTGTGCGCTGACAATGGCACGAAGGATTGAAAACCTGTCCAATAAGTAGTCCACTGTGTGACACTCTGCGGTGAAAGGGTTCTCCTACGCGCCACAAGGATTAGCGAAGCGCATTGTGCTGACAATCAGAGGCCAGATGGCAGGAATGAAGACGACATGGGATCAATCCTTGGCCGAGTCTTCTTTTGTTCTTCTTCGTTTATTTTGTTCTTCTGTTATTGTTTAACGACCCCTTAGCACATAACAACAAAAATAGACATGAGCTTTTGGGGGTTCCATGTCCGAGTCAAACCAATGACTTTAACAAATGTATACTTGTCAATACATTGTCTGGCGTTTGGCTTTGCCTTTACAAGGATGTTTCAAAGACTGGGTTTGCTCAGAGCCGGAATAATGTGACTGTATGGGATATCGGGTAATGGGTGCCCGTTGGAATTGTTTTCTGATGGGACAGCATTGTAAAGTCGTTACATGAATCAGTGCGTCCTTTCGCAAGTGATGCAACATTAGTTGTTGCTGGGATGGTAAATCACAGTAAACAAAAACAAGATAACACATGTAATTCGCGCTCAGTGTAGAGTAGATAAGATGCTGGATTAAGCTGGGCACCAGTTCACAGTTCATGAATTATATGGGTGATTGCGGGATACTACCGCCACTCCCCCCTCACATGTCTGTTGCCTGTCACTCCTCCCTTGCGTCATTCGCTTTCCAGTTTCAGACCTTCCACCTACCTGCCCTCACATGGTCCCCCCTTGCCCCACACGCCATTCTTCTCATACCGTGTCTCTTGCTGCTGACCGCTCCAAAGCCCAAACTGTATACACACTATAACCCCGTTAAACCAAACTTGAAGGGACCCTGGAAATTTGTTTGGATTAACCAATCATTGGTTTAACAAAGCTTTGGCTTTGACTTTGAGTAAGTGTGGGTATTGCACATGTAATATACAATGTATGTGGACACTTTGATTATTGTTTTTTATGTATGTCCAGTATAACCCTGTTAAACCAAGCTCAGTTAAACCAAACTATCGGTTTATCCAAACAACGTTCGACAACGTGTGGATTTTACGTCAGCCGTATGTTATGTAAGCATTAGGCATATGTCTATGTATGTTAGACATACGTTAGTCAAATGTTGTTCACTACATTGCACTACATTGCACTACATTGCACTATGGTGACCTAGTTTAAAGGCAGTGGGAACGTACAGTTCGCATATTTACAACATATGGATAATGTACGCCTAATGTATGTCTAACATACGTTTAGCGTTTCTCCAGCGTGTCTTGATGTATGTAACGTATGACACATAGTTCTGGCGATCGAGTAACGTATATAACGTTCACCGGCGTTTTGTAATTCGAACATTTTTCGCCGGGAGGTACGTTAGCGATACGTTGGCCATACGTTGGCCATACGCTGTGTATACGGTATCTATACGTCCAACTTTGTCCCCCATGCCGAAACGTTTGACGCTTCTCGACGTAAAAAAGTGATTTTCCGCATTGGGGGCGCGCTGCCGAGATACGTCGTAATGTGACAGAGACATTAGTTTTTTTTAGCCGGAGACAACTTTCATCACTACAGGACAGATACCGACCGCGCGCACTCATTGCAGGGTTTTAGTGCTGCCCCCACTGGGATAATAGAAAGCCACAATGACACCAATACCCCACTCAGTCACATTATCCTTGCTTTAGGCCAAGTAGTCATTGGCCTTCCCGTCCTTGCAACTTCCAGGCAACTCCTCCCCAAACTTTCCTGGGACTTAAACCTAAACATTCACCTAGATTTGATTCTACATAGCTAACTTGGATAAATTGCACTTATTTATCACTTGTTGCCACATACATGAGCATACTGAGTCAATATAACAGAACCTGTTACTGCATAAACCTATTGTGTGAGAGTTTTGGCGGGCTTTCCAAAATTAATTTTGTATGTTTGCGCTTCAAATATCTCTAAAGTTAGCCATTTAAAATGAAAGTTACCACAAACCGAAGTAAGGTAGATTATAATGATCAACTTGATATATTTATCTCAGAAAATCCCAATAACTCAAAACCATCGGACCATGCAACTTTATGCAAAGCGAAGCAAAAGTTTGATAACATTATATTAACAGAGGTGGTTTGTGGGGTGGCGGTCGCTGCTGGAATGGCGGAGGCTCCCGGTTGTCTGGCAAATGCGGGCCTGATGTGCAACTAGTGCTAGTTCCGGCTGGTGAGTACTCACGGAACTAATCAAGCAGCACCGCTCCACATTGTAATAATGTTTGCATATTAAAATATACAACATATTTAATTATACTTTAAAAATCATGTACAACTTTGTGTAAATAAGTGTACCACTCATGGTGGTACAACCAGTGCTTCCGCGCTAAGAAATAATATACAAATATCATTCAGTCACCCCACCCCCGAAAGAAAATATTATGGAGCATATTGTGGGCAACTTGTAAGCTTCATCATCACTCGACTGGATGATCACACTTTGACGATTGTGCAGATGCACACCTATGGCGATGACAACCTGCGGCAAGGAAATCGAGCGCTATATCTACAGCGCTATTGTGTCAATAACTCATATTAAAAGTCAAACCTGTCTGGACACATCTCAGAGCGCTGAGCAATCTCCAGTTGGCTCATAGAGCAACTCTACTTGAGTTAATGAGTTTCGCTCTCATAGGCGGCTTGGCGTAATTTACTTGCCTTTGTAAGGTTGTCATGACAGTGCGCAATGATTGAATCCAATCCTTCTACAGCATGGCTACCGCTCTCTCTCCCCACCCCACCTCACGCCACCCCCACCCAATCCCTCCTTCAAACCGGAGTGGAGTTCGCCATCCTACATCAGAAGGAGGCGGGAATGCTCACCCACATACAGGAACTTGGGCCTAGCTCTTAGTCTAACTGGGCCAAGTCGCATCCTGATATGCCCGTAGGTTTTTGTTGGGGGTTTCACCTCCTTGGTCATTTCAGGACTGGTACCGAATTATGGATGGTTAGTGCTGCATTATGGGAAGATTGGAATTGGCCACATCGCTCACATTGAGTTTGATTCGAGGCAATGACTCGCCCCCGCTGTGCCTGAACCAGTCATGCATGACCCGTTCACTACACCCACCAACCGTCATCCATGCATGTGTGGCTTCCGCACTTTCACCCCCAACCTCGCTCTTGTCATTATAAACCAACCTCGCCTCTCATTATAAACCAACCTCGCTCCTGTAATTGTAAACCAACCTCGCTCCTGTCATTATAAACCAACCTCACTCATGTCATTATAAACCAACCTCACTCCTGTCATTATAAACTGACCTTGCTCCTGTCATTGTAAACCGACCTCGCTCCTGTCATTATAAACCAACCTCGCTCCTGTCATTATAAACCGACCTCGCTCCTGTCATTACAAACCAACATCGCTCCTGTCAATATAAACGAACCTCACTCCTGTCATTATAAACCAACCTCGCTCCTGTCATTATAAACCGACCTCACTCATGTCATTATAAACTGACCTCGCTCCTGTCATTATAAACCAACCTCGATCCTGTCATTATAAACCAACCTCATTCCTGTCATTATAAACCGACCTCGCTCCTGTCATTATAAACCAACCTCACTCATGTCATTATAAACCAACATCGCTGCTGTCATTATAAATCAACCTCGCTTCTGTAATTATAAACCGACCTCGCTCCTGTCATTATAAACCGACCTCGCTCATGTCATTATAAACCGACCTCGCTCCTGTCATTATAAGCCAACCTCGCTCCTCTCATTATAAGCCAACCTCGCTCCTGTCATTATAAACTGACCTAGCTCATGTCATTATAAACCAACCTGGCTCCTGTCATTATAAACCAACCTCGCCCCTGTCATTATAAAAATCGATGTCTTCAGCCACTTCCCAGCGAGCTAACACAGTGACCAGATATCCAGTGTTTTATTTGCCAACCCACCCTCTATTTGTCTTTAAGTCTTTACCTGTGTTAGTAGTGTTATCTCTTAGGCCGAGCCCGGATGCTCCTATCCACCATTTTTGTCTCTGAACTGTCTTGTTGCCTGAACTTCCTCGCTGAGTCTTTCCTTATCAAATCACAATGGGGGCCTTGGTCGTAATGCTCGCATTGCGGTTGATGCGAGGCGAGGGAGGACGCCCCCCCCCCCTCTCTCTCCCCCCCCCCCTCCTCCAGCGCTCACTTACTACACCCCCCCCCCCTCCTCCTTAAACGCCTCCAGCCTCTCCGGCACCGCCCTCCGCTCCACACCTCCGCTCTCAGACCTTTTATACAACTACAGTAAAACCTCTCTAAATCGACCAACCATCGGACCGACTCTAAATTGTCCATTCAGGGAGGTGGTCGGTTTAGGGAGTGTTTTGTATCGTAACAATGGGATTGTATGGGCGATCGTTTGGGACCGAAACACAGTGAGCGATATAAGCCAGTGGTCGATCTGTGGCGCGGTCGATTAGAGAGGTTGTACTGTATATCAGATCAGGGACAGAAAGTTGTTCTCATTATGACCTGGGGTGAACTATATATTGTTAGCTCTTCTCTAAGAAAAGAAATTAAATGAAACAGAAGCTATGTCCGTATCGTTCTCCTTGTCATCTTTTTTTTTTTTACAAATGTTGCTTTACTTGCTAAATTCCCGTTCTCATGTCCATAACTAAAAGAAATGAAGGACATCGACGCCGTTCCAGAATGCACATGGTGGACCGTGATGGTGTCATTACGTCACATCCGGTGTCCCCTTCCACCCCACCCCCCTTCCCGTCCCAAACCCCAAAGTCACACCACACCGACACGCACCACCCTGTATATGCCACGGCGATTGTTCGGCTCGGCCAGTGATGGTGGCGCACCCTGGGAGAGGCTGGTGGTTAAAGATTTATGTTGGTGGATGTGGCGGGTTTTCCAACCCCCCTAGGGCTGGCCAAAGGCTGCCCTCATTGCATATTGGCAATCTTGTAGGGTAGGACTGCAGGGCATTTAGGGTTGCCTGTCACTGTTGCCCTTTAGGCATTCTGTGGGCTATGGGCGTGTGTATGGGGGGCGGTGGAAGGGGTCATAAGCCAATAGGTTAAGGGTACAAGAATGGCTTCTGCGTCTATTATCGCTCACTTTGCTTGCTCAGGCTGAAGGTTTCCTATCGATTTCTTAATGGGGCTTCATCACTTGGGTGTGGACTTAAGCATGATGATGACTTCTTCCGAAGGGATGCACCTTTTTAATGACCGGAAGTGTTGGCCTAGTGGTGAGAACATGTCAGTGCCGGTGTGTGAGGTCATGCATTTCACAAAAGTTGCACCTGGTCGCCACACCACAAGGATAAGGCAATGCTTGGTTGGACAGTGACTGAGTGGGATATTGTGCTTGGTACTTTCCAAATAGGGTTGTACTATATATTGTTTTAAAGTGCAATTTATGTGCACTGGTACATAT